>OZ020614.1:43577719-43692877 GCA_963971575.1 Liopterus haemorrhoidalis | reverse complement strand
TTGTAGTCCTGATAGTTGGTGTTTTGGGTGGTATGAAAGCCTCCTATCGAAGGGAAATCGAGTCCATTCCCGTCTGCAGATCTTCTGCCAACTCTTTGATCTGCAGGATGCAAAAAGCAGTGCTACTCGGGTCACTCCGCATTGTGCGGGCACTGGATCTAGCGTAATTTCCTCGGCTGCATATCGCCAGGGTTTGGGATGCAGTCGTGTGTATTTAGCTCCACTAGTCTCTAGTATGACGCGGCTCAAAAGGTTGCTGAAGTTTGAGATTAGTGGACGCTTGTCAAGACCTGACAAACCCCAAATAATAATAATAATCGCAGGGGAAGTTCTTAATGGCCATAACACCTGGCTATTTGCTGAGCTTTCGGGCCTGATGATCCCGCCAACCCTCAATCACGTAAGGGAAGTTCGCAATGGTCGCAACATCTGACCATATCGAGCTTTTGGGCCTGATTATCCCACGTACCCTGAATAATAATAATAATAATAATCGGGGTACGGCGGTCTTTTGACCGAAAAGGCTTAGCGCCCTTTCCCTCTGTATCGCTATCATAGTGTTACCACGGCAGGAACCAATTGGGGGTAACGTCGACCCTACCATCTGGTCGATGAATCCTGCCACCGTTTCATGGGGCCAACCTTCCCATGAAACGTATAAATGGTTCCAGAAAATACAAGAAACCATACAGCTTCCCACAACGGGTCCTTCTCGGATGGGGAGCCACAAACAGTTGGGCGAAGCTACAATCCCGCTAGCCGGGCCCGCCACAGGTGGACACCCGAGGAGCAGGAAGACCTGCTTCAGGTTTACGAGGCAGCGTCACCCCATCGCAGGGGCTACATGGTCAGAGTCCACTCACAATGGTGTGAAAATCATCCCGAGATGGACTTCATGACGCAACAAAATCTGTGACCAAGTAGCACGCCTACGACGCAGGATGAGGCGATCGAGACGAAGAGAGCTGCTCGGGTCACTCCGCATTGTGCGGGCACTGGATCTGGCGTAATTTCCGCGTCTGCATATCGCCAGGGTTTGGGATGCAGTCGTGTGTATTTAGCTCCACTAGTATCTAGTATGACGCGGCTCAAAGGTTGTTGAAGTTTGAGATTAGTGGACGCTTGTGAAGACTTGACAAACCCCATAATAATAATAATAATAATAATAACACATTGTTAATAGTAAGAAAAACGTTTTTGAAATTGAAAAATAAAATTAAGCCATTTATGAATATATTTCTTATTAATTTAATGAGGACTTTGATACGAAGTTAATGCAGAAAAAATCGTTAGGATTTTTTAATTTAAATTTTATTGTTATGAAATTTTCTGAAATTAATTTATCGGTTATTTCGAAAAAGCCACATCTCCTTTATTTTGCATAAATGAGTTAAGTCACCATTTGACTCAAAATATGCCTTCAGCTTTGTTACATGTGAACATGCCTCATCTCCACTGCTTGTTATATAATCCAGGCAGGCGTTATTCTCTGTTTACTTTGAAAAGGCCGCTTCGCCGGAGACGTGTTTTTCTTCTCCTGTAAAATTTACTTTTCTGGAGTTGTGGCGTTTCGAAATAACCGATTCAATTAAATGTAGTTCAAATAACGAATAAAAATGTTTATCAAAAACTTTTTATCAAAAAAGTTTTCTTAGATATCGAGCATTCTGTTGCCTTCTTACACTTATTAAATATCTACAAAACCCTGAAATGTGATAGTCGTCGGCCAAGTAAATCCTCCTTAAGTATACCTAGGATGATTACATTTGAAACAGATAGGACCTTTAACGAGAAGAAGCATCCTGGTTTTCTTCTAAAATAACGTTAACCCCGTTGTTTATAGTTGTGAAGGTTTACTTATAAAATTAATAAGTGTCACTGTTTTAATTATTTGTACTTACTTATTTCACCAGGGTGTACTGTAGCTGATACTTTATAACACTGATATAAGCATTCAGGTGGAGGCATCAGTTTCCATTGTTTATTTCCGCTCAGTTGCGCCTGCCAAGAAGGATATACTACATTATCAACCTGCAAATACAAACAATCAGTATTAAAATTTACAACTTTTACTTTCTTAAAAAAATTTAAGGTGACTTAAAATTTGTATCAATTTGTTCTTGCTGTAGAAATTGGAAGTTGCAACTTTTATAGGTACCAGTTGTTATAGGCTATATAAGTTTAAAGTTACTAACTACTAGTTTTCTAGATACATATTTGTTTGTAACGTTTTTTTTTTTTAGAGGTTTAGAACTTTAAATTGCAATAAAACAACGATGGATTATTCGATTGACATGAATTTTTTTTTATTCGAAAGATAATCTTACTTCACCAAAACCACTGACAAGTGTATTTGAATGGCACTTCATTTGTCTTGGTAATTTACATAGCACACTAAATACAGTCAAATAAATAAAACTAGCTGAATTTAATTTTTCTCTGTAACATGTTTATTGAAAATTACAAAATATTTTACATTTAACATTTTAGGAAATTTTTTAGAATACTTTCCAGAGGCGTAGTAAAAAATAAGATTTAAGATTTTTTAATTTTTTATTATATATAACGGGTGTTTTTTTTAGAGGTATAGAACTTTAAATTGCAATAAAACAACGATGGATTATTCGATTGACATGAATTTTTTTTTATTCGAAAGATAATCTTGTGGCATTACATTAAATCATACCAACAAGACGGCGCAACATGTCACACAGCTCGTGCCACAATCGATTTATTGAAAGACACGTTTGGTGACCGCCTAATTTCACGTTTTGGACCTGTGAATTGGCCTCCAAGATCTTGTGATTTAACACCGCTGGACTACTTTCTGTGGGGCTATGTAAAGTCATTGGTCTATGCGGATAAGCCACAAACGCTTGACCATTTGGAAGACAACATTCGCCGTGTTATTGCCGATATACGGCCACAAATGTTGGAAAAAGTCATCGAAAACTGGACGTCCAGATTGGACTACATCCGAGCCAGCCGTGGCGGTCATATGCCAGAAATCATATTTAAAATGTAATGCCACAAGATTATCTTTCGATTAAAAAAAAATTCATGTCAATCGAATAATCCATCGTTGTTTTATTGCAATTTAAAGTTCTATACCTCTAAAAAAAACACCCATTACAAGAGTACTTATAATGAAACGAAAATGAACTAACTTTTAGATTCACCAACATTCTGCCTTATTCCTCTCATCCAAATATCAAACAAGTAAAACAAAAAAAAAAAAACAAAAATTTCTTACATCACAACCATAAATCCACGTATGTTTATTGTAATGTCCGGATTAATTGCTACTTACATGCATATGGGCGCCGTAGCCGGGTCCACCCAGAAATATCCAAGAGAGAGCTATATTTTCCGAATTTTCTGGTAGAAAATATGGTCTTTTATAATGCAGTCGTAACATCTTACCAGCGTAGTCGTTACAGTTGCTCCAACCCACGTACCAAGGTTTCGTACCCGGTTCCAACCTACATTCAATATAATTTATGTTATATTATGTTCAAAACCAATGCTTTCAAATAAGACAATTGAATTTTAAATATAGAGATAAAATAAGTCCAAGTCCAAATTCGAAGTTCAAGTTCAAGTGCAAATCCAACTACATTGTGGTCGTAGTTGTTGTTATTATTATCAGAGCAGTAACTAGCTTTTCATATGCCCTGTGCACGATTTTAATTTTCAGCCAAGGGCCGACTCTATAAAATTTGAAAAAAATTGTTGTGAAGTGTGAATTTTGACACATTTCAGGGTCTCGCAGGTATTTAGTAAGTGAATGATGATTATTTGGGATGCCAATACAAATTTTATGTTAAAATATTTTTTTTGTTAATTTTAATTCGAATACTTAATACCATTATTTAGGTTTCTAAATATTTGCAGTTTTTTTTTTTTTTTTTTATTATTATTATATAGATTCATTAAGATTTTGAAAATTGCGCCTATAGCTTCCATTGGTTGTTTTAAGTCATAACCCCGCCCCTCTGATTTCGTGTATTCAATTTCAACAATTTCCACTAATTATTAAATTTACGCTTTTAAAAATTAAATGCAATATTTGCCCAAATATAACTAGAAATTTGAAAAAATAATTTAAACAAAATAAAAATGCAAAAAAAAAACAGAAAAAATAAAATTGCCTTGAGAGCGGAGCAAACTTTAGTTTGCAAATTAGAACGCGAGTATGTTAGCCATTAGACCAGGGGTCCTCAAACTACGGCCCGCGGGCCACATACGGCCCACCGAAGACATTTATCCGGCCCGCCGGGTAAATTCTAATTTGTTCTTTTCTTGTTATTACTGATTGAAACCATTGTGAAATTCCAAAAAAATGCATGTTAAACATATTCCCGCTTATAATTATGCCGTACTGTGGTGGGGGTAACATATTGACGCAAAGGCTCGTTTTATTTACGAAGCGAGAATCGAGAGAGTTAATGTGTTCTGTGGCTGTCACTCCAGTGTAGTATATGCAACTCGCTGTTAGCACGTACAGTATATAAGTATAGTGCGTCAAAGGTGAGTTTGCAGTACAGGGCATATGGAGTAGTTCTTTTTCATATTCTCTAATGGGTTTACACAATGACACTATCCTTTTCTTGCTTGTCGACGTTGCCAGCTCTAAAACGCGCTGATCTGTGAAGACGCAGTATTCTACAAATGGCCATTTGTATTTGTTGACTGTTATTTTGAGTTTTATAAGAGTTGATTTTTGTACATCATACAAGTTTTTCATATTATTATAATTGACACATTTGACACTTTTACAACATTTGGCAACACCGCTCCCATTTTCCATAAGAGCTATACTGCAAACTCACCTTCGAACGCACTATAGCTCGTACTTTAAACTAACCTAAAATTCCTAAAATTGGCAGCACTTATATCTGTGAACAGACTTTTTCTAGGATGAAACATTCAAATGTTTCATTTGAATGATCGGAGATCTGGTTGGAGATTTCAAAATCTTCAACCAGATCTAGACTTACTGACACACACTTGCATCACTTGTTACGACTAGCAGTGACAAATATGGAACCGGACATTGACCATCTTATTAGCGAAAAACAGGCCCATAGTTCCCATTGAAATATTTGTAAGTTGGTAGATTTAACTTTACTTGTTCTTCATTTTAATTATTGTATTTGTTCCCATTGTTTTCAAAAAAAAAAATTCAAAACAATTTTTTTAACTTTAGTCCGGCCCTTCAACGGTCTGAGAGACAGTGTACCGGCCCCCTGTTGAAAAAGTTTGAGGACCTCTGCATTAGACTATCAAAGCACGCTGGTTCACAGGCTTAGATAGGTTATTAAATATTTTACGTAGTGAAGCAAAAAACACAAAAAATGCGTTATTTTCCGAAAACATAATCTGATCAAAAATTCCTGTTGTACTATTCCAGTTCACACAAATGTACATTACTTAGAATTTGTTCAGATTTTTAGTTTAAACCATAAATTTTGATCGTTAATCCACGTACTAAGGGCTTTCATTGGATACCCTACTCAGAATTAAAAAAATATATATTTTTTTCGATGAGCAGATATATAGATTTTTAGGAGGATATGTTTTTTAGATGTTTTAGTATATTTCCTATGTGCGGGTCAAAGAGTTGTATAAGCATGCCAAATTTCAGCTCTCTAGGTTTAGCCGTTTGGCTACAATTTTTACCGAACAGACAGACGACAAAATGACGGTATAAGGGTTTTTTGGTCATACCTACAAAACCCTAAAAAGGAAATCTATAGACGAGTAAAAAAGAAAAAATCTACAGTCTGATTAGTAATCCAAAGAGAAATCCACAGTGTGACTTGGACCCCAGTATCAGTTTTCCGGCCCCGTCTGTCCTGGGTCCTATGCCTGTGCACCTGCCTAGTTAAGGTACTGATTATTATAATAGATTTTGTCAGGGCCTTACAAGCATCCACTAGTCGCAGTTTTCATGTCACGGCATACTAGAGACTAGTGGAGTTAAATACACACAACTCGCAAACCCTTACAACCTGCAGTCGTGCAGGCTACAATTCACAGATCCCCAAAATATCAGACAAATCCTGAATTTTTCTAACCTAGATCTTTCCACGCTCATATTAAATACCTCTCCCAAAGACTTAAATTCAGTTTTATATGGAAAGAATTGACAATCATCTTGTCTGTTGTCTAAATCAGTACGATCATACAAACTCTTAAAAAATTTAAAACTGAAAACATCAGAGGCTGTCCAATTTTTAGTGCCATCTGTTACTATCACTGGTACTCCTGTATGAGCGTACAAGTCCTCAAATTCCTGCGGAGAGATATTCTTAACATGAGTTACTTGTGTAAAATCTTTACACATAACGCAGTTCTCAGCTTTACGAAATGCTTTTGTTGAATCTATTGGCATTTCCAAAACACACTGAAACATAAATACATAATATTAGAAATGCACTTGTAATTTATATATCTAGATTTTGATGGAGGAATTCTTAACTGTTTATGTAATTGTGAAATTAGATTTTTAGTTTAGGTGATATGTAATGCTGTTGAGGAAATAGCAGCAGAAAGAAAAATCTAGAATAAATCATAGAGATAACAGAGTGTCAAGGGTACATCTTCTAGACAGGAAGATAAATGACTTAATTCGACAGAGGATCGGTGCAATAGACGTTGCTCAGAACAGTCTGATTGTTTTTATAAAGAGAATGACATCTCTGGGCAGTCAGACATACGCATATACATAATATCAAAATTAAACATATTAAGGGGGATACTAAACCATGGCGTTCTTCCTGCAGAGCTAACCGCAGGGAGGAAACCGCCATCACACGCCTCCGTATAGGCCACTGTTGGTAGACCCATGGACACCTCCTTCGAGGTGAAGAGCCCTCTGTATGTGAGACGTGTAACACAGATTTGTCTGTGTTACACATTTTAACTGAGTGTCTACAGTTCGAGGATATCAGGGAAATGTGCTATGACCTGTCAGTTGCGTTAGGTGACGACAGGGAGTACCCTGTGGACAGGCCGATACTCTTCCTGAGGGAATCGAACTTACAGTTTTATTCGAGAAGTCATGCATTTTAATATGTTCTATATCTAGACTGTGATATTCGATGATAATTGGCCCCTTTACAGTCTCTTATCCTGCGTCTGTTCTATTTTTCGAGCAGACTTTTATCCTATTTATTTGTGTTTGTTCGTGCAAGGTTTCTTTGACTGAGTATGTATATAAGATTTTATTTATTGATTAATTTATTTGTTTTAGTATATACGTATATAATTTAGATGGGCTGTGTTAGGCGCAAATAGCCATCGCTGCCGAGCGACAAATATTTTAACTAACTAATTAAGAAATAACTCTATTGAGTAAATAAATAATAAACCCTAAATATGTATTCTATATAAATAAAATCGGAGGATATAACTAATTTTTTAAACATTTTTTCGGCATTTGGTTTCTATACGTTTCATATGATTATAAAACATCGGTGGACAAACCGTGGCCCGTGGGCAACATGTGGCCCTTCATAGTTTTACTAGCCCTCCATGAATTATTATACTAGTAAAAATGTATCTTTACTGTGGCCAACAGAAATAAGATGCAGTTAAGGCCCGCAGGCTGCTCGCGGCCCTTAACTGTTTTACATGCAGCCCTCCATGAATTATTATATTAGTAAAAACTTATCTTTACTGTGGCCAATAAATAAGCATTTTACGCAACGTGCTCAAGTGACTTTATTATATCGTTGATTTCGGCGAAACAGTTGACCTGTTTAAGAGTATTATATTGTAGCAACTCAACGGTACTAATTTGTAATAGCTGGAGCGATTATTATTATTTCTTTTTTTTTTTTTAGTGCGGCCTACTTATTCACACTAATTGCGCAAACTGGCCCTCTTCAAAAAAAGTTTGCCCACCGCTATTATAAAACAAAATCCGCAAAAAACTCAATTTCTGTCTGCCAGTTTGTCCAAGATTCACATAAAAAGGACTGTATAAATTTTCACGTAACTTCGTATGATAATAGAGTAAACCAGGATTCGAAGGCAATATGACATCTCAATTTTTTTATTCTAAAGGTCTGCCGGGATTAAAACTGATTATAAAAATTGTTTATAACAAGAAAAAGTTTTTTTTTTGTTGTACATAATTTTTCGATTTAATAAATATTTGGGAAGTTACGAAGGGACATCCTTATACTAAAATCATATTGTTTACTCTACATCAAAAATGCATATGAGAATTTTTGTTTAAAATGAAGAAATATTTCATATCTGTTCAATGTAGTTTTCAACAAGAAGATTATTTAGAGGGCAAAGGGGAGTGTTACTTATAAAGTTGAAATATCTCATTTATCATTTACTTAAGAACAAAAATGAATATAAGAATGAAGAATAGTATATTCTGTAACAAGGTTGGAATGAGAAAATTCGATGCGAGTGGAACCACGAGCTTCGAATTTTCTCTATTTATTCTTTCTGTACATATCTTCGAATATGGGGAGAGGAATATGGTTCAGAAACCATTTGCGCCTCGGGCCTCAATGTACGTAAATACGGCCCTGTTTCAAATATTATTATTATTATTATTAATAGATTTTATTCCTGCCTAGCGGCTTAGATTACATAGTTACCCTAATTACCCATTAGAATTAGAATTACTTAATTAATATAAATATCAAATACATATTATCATTTCCTATAAAATATAAAAAGTAAATAAAAATCAGAATGTAAATAAATCATTTTTTTCTTCTTCTTCTTTTTTTTCTTCAGGTCCTTTGTTTATTGTTTGTTAGCTCTTTCCTTCGTTTTATAACCTTTTTCATCCACTCTACTCCTCCTCCTTCGTCATCTAATAGCTGTTCTCTGTTTCTCGTTTCCACTTTCATCTCCTTGCATTTCCTTATATGTTCTATATTTTCTTGTTCTTCTCCGCACATCCTACACAATTTCCTTGTCTCTTCCCACCAGAAATTATTGGTGTTCTCCTCGTTTCTACAGCGAAATCTCGCAATTATTTTTTTATGCTTCCCGTCTGTCCTTAAGTATATTGGTTGTCCAAGAGTTTTAATCTTCCTGTAGTTTGTGTTGTACCTCGACTTGTCGATTCTATTTTGTTGTTCTTGTTTTTGTATGTCTCTCTCTCTGTCAGTTACTAAAGTTATGACGTCTTCGCCTTGTTGCTCCTTTCTTGCTTTTTCCTGCAGGCTACATCCATTTCTTTCAAAGTAGTTTTTCCTTTCCTTCCACCAGTCAGTCTCCAGTTTCTTGTCTCTTTCTGATATGCATTTTCTAAGTATTTCGTTGCTGCTGATTCTGCTTCTTTGTTCAAATTGTGTTGCCCTCTTTCCAGTGTCGATTCTTAGCTTGTCTCTGTCGGTTTCTGCCAGTATTATGTACGATGGGGTTTGTCTGTCTAGTCCGAGTGACCACCGTATGTACCTCTCTTGAATTTGCTCTATTTGTTCGTATTCTTTCCAACGCCATATCTCTACCCCATACAGTAGTACATTCTTTATTAGTTTGCAAAAAGGAACATTCTTCTTTTTTGAAATTGTTTTTAAATTTTGTCTCACCTATGCTCCAAATTAGTCCCATCACACTTCTTGCCTTTTTGACTCTGTCACTGATGTGTCTTTCGTCTTTATTGTTTTTTTGAAACACATATCCCAAGTATTTTACCTCTTTTACCTGTTCGAGCTCCGTGCCTTTCCATGCCTAGTTTTCTTTCTTTTCTCTTCCTCCACTTTTCCGGAATTCAATTATCTTATTTTTTTCAGTATTCAGTGTCATGTTCTTCTTATCTATATATCTCTCGAATCTCATGATCATTTCTTTCAATTCTGGGGCACTTTTTGCTACAATCACAATATCATCCGCATATGCCAGTAACCAGATTTTTTTCCCTCCTATTATCATTCCCCGTGATTGCCATTTTGCTAATATTTCTTCCAGGGCGGTCAGGTAGATTGCAAACAGGATTGGCCTGAGCTGACATCCCTGTCTTAATCCTCGTTCTGTCCAAAATTTTTCACTCGTCTCCTCTCCTATCTTTACTCTGTTGGAAGTTTCTGTGTATATTTCTCTGATTTTTTTTTATCAGGTGGGAGTCCACTCCTCTCTTTTTCATCACTTCTCATAGCTGTTCTCTATCCACCATATCGAATGCTGATTTCAAATCCGCGAAAATTGCGTAAAATTTTCCGCCTTCTTTCTTTATTTCTATATCGATCATGGTTTTCAGGTGCTTCGCCCTTTACGAAAGCCTGCCTGATTGTCTGGCAGTAGACCTTTACACTCAATATCTTCCGTCAGTCGTTCTTCTAAAATTGAGGCACAAAATTTGTACAGAGTGTTCATTAAAGTAATTCCTCTGTAGTTATTTAGGTCGTTTTTGTTACCTTTTTTAAAAATTCGGCAAATTGTTCCTTGTCTCCAGCTCTCCGGAAACCCTCGCCTTTCCATATTTTTCCAAAGATTTGTTTTATTTCCGTTTTCACGTTTTCTGCGCTATTCTTCCATACCTCGTTTCTTATGTTGTCTTCTCCCGGACTTTTCTTGTTCTTCAGTTTTTTTATGGGTCTGTCAATTTCATTCTCTGTAATTTCTTCTATATTTTCATTACTGTATTCTATTTGATTATTGATATTGTGGTTTCTTTGTTCCATTCCTCCATACAGTTTTTTAAAATGCTCTCTCCAGGTCTCGATTTTTATATTACTTGGTAGTTCGGATTTTTGTTTCCTTCTCTCTCTGTTTACATACTTTCATATATCTGTTTCATTCTTTATGCCTTCTATCTCTTTTTTTATCTGCCTCTTCTTGTTCTTTTCTTTTTGTTTTGCACAATATTTTGTATTCCCTGACTTTCCTTTTGTACTCTTCTTCCGTTCTTCTTTTTTTCTTCATTCGGCATTCTTTGTCCCACCATTTGTTTCTTCCTGGTTTTCTATCTAGCTTTACTTTTCTGTTTGGAATGCTTCTTTTTAATTTCTTTAGTAGTTCTTCTAGTCTGGCTTCAATATTTGTTTCACAGGTCTGTCTTATTTTTATTTTCTCCGTTTCCTCTTTGAACTTTTCTTTATTCTCTTCTGACCAGTTTTCTATTATTTTCCATTCTTCTTCTCTTTTTTCCTCTGTGTCGTGTCTCTTTAAAAATGCTGTTAGCGGTTGATGTTCCGTTTCTATTCTGTTCGCTATTATCATTTTGTCTATTTTGTCAAGCACATGCATATTTGTTATTACGTAGTCTATTACTGAGTTACATTGTGTTCCTAGATAGGTGTATTCTCCTTCTTCATCGCCGTTTACATTTACGTTTAGAATATTCCAGCCATTTTCTTCTGTCTTGTTTATCAGTTTTTCTCCCTCTTTGTTTTTCTTTTTGTCTTTCGATCTTCTTTTTCATCCTCTTCTCCTATGGTAGCTAACCCCCAAGCATTAAATTCTCTTCTTTATTGTCTTCTATCCTAAGCTTAATGTCTTCGATAATGTTGTCCATTTCGTTATTACTATAGATTGTGAAAATTCTCCACTTCGTTTTCTAAAATTATTTTTCTTTCTTGGATATTCTTTGTCGATTCTATCACCTCTTCTTCTTTAATATCGCTTCTAATGCCCGTTATTATTCCGCCTTTGGCTCTACCCTTCTTCTCTCTTATTGCGAAGTTGACTTTCCATTTGTAACACTTCGGACAATGTTTTTCCATTTTTTCCCATTTATGTTCTTCTACCCATGTCTCCATCATACCGATAAAATCAAACGTTTTTATATAGTCCCAAAATTCTTCGTCTTTATTGTTAATTCCCTTAAATTGCCCTTTATTATTTTCTTAGTTTTTTTCATATTCTTTTCTTGTTTCGTCTTTTCTTCACTCGCTTTATTTCGTGTCCTTATCCGTTGCTTTTTTTCGTTACCTGTATATCAGTCATTTACTTTTACATTTTTTAGTTTTTTGAGTCTATTAGTTTCCCACTCTTATTGTCCCAGTGCCACCATTTCCCTCCTATCTCTATTTTTTTGTAGCCTATTTTCACTTCTTTTCCTTCTTTTTTGTGTTCTGCTGCTGTTTTCCTAATGAGTCTCTGAATTCTTCTTTCTTCTTCCGTCAGGTCGTTGTCTATGTATATTCTCTCAGTTCCTGTGTTCTTTTTTAAATTGCTTTTCTTGGCCATAATTGTTTGTTTGTCTTCCCATGATTTCAGTGTTACAATTATTTTTTACTAAGTTTTTCTACTTCGTTTACCAATAATCCTTTGATGACTATGTTATTTCTTTTTTCTTGTCTGTCTTTATTTTCAAGTTTCCTTTCCAGTATCTCAACTTTTGTGTTTATTCATTAATTTTTCTTTTAATTCGGTGAATTCCATTTTTAATGCCACATTTTCCAGCCTCATTTCTCTTATCTCCCTCATCTGTTCTTTCATCATTTCCTTCAATTCTTCCATTTCTTCGTTATTTTCTTTCTTTTTTTCTTTTACTGGTGATCTTCTAACTTTTTGCAAAGGGGTTCTCTTCTTCAAAGGACGTATCTTGTGTTTTTCTTTTATAATGCGGTGTGTTACTGTATCTTCTTTCCGTTCTTGCTCCTTTCCTGTTGTTTTCCCCTGACATCAATCAGTTGGGTGTTGTGCGTGACCGTGCTACTGTCGTGCTACTTTCTTACCCCGGTAGATGTCTCAGCTCGTCTCGTCGGCAATGTAGCAGGTGGCGTGCAGGTTATCGTAGCAGCCCCGGAAATACCATACTAATTTTAGGTTATGTCAAAAAAAAAAAAATTGAGCACGTACCTTTCTGTGCCGAGTTTTGGTCCCCGGCACTCCCTTTAGCTCAGTTTTTATATCTGTTTTCGGTAAAAGTGCACTTTAGCTATTTTCTACTACGCATGCGCCAAATGTGTTCATTTGTTCTGACGAAACAGGTACATCGTTGACAAATGTGATTTTGAATGTAGATAGCGATGTAGATATTGATAGACGGCGACAGAGTGCAAAATAAATTACGAATATACCCGACTTCAAACGATCAGAAGTTGCTAAATTTTGGTCAGACGAGTCCATATTTAAAAAAAAAGGGGTGTATGTTATAAGCACGTGTTTGTCAGTTGTTAAAATAAATGTAATAATAATATATTTGTCTTTTATTTTAAAATATTTGAACCCTAGTATATGTGCTCATAATATATTTCCAGAAATATTGTTCTAAATATTAAGTTTTCAATTTTATAGCGGTAATATTGATTTTAATTTTAAGTCATAAGTCCAATAACATTATCATGTTTCTTTTATTTTCAAATTTTATATTCAAATTTGTGTTTTAAAATTGTAATAACAAATTATAATACATGTTTTTTCTAGATAATTTATTTTCTTATAACTTTGTATAATGTTTTTGGAAAATACATAGAAACTTTAAAATAGAGTATAAATTTTCATATCACTTAGTACAACGCTTCCCCACCATTTTAGCTGCGCCAGATCCCCTTTTCATTTTAAACCATCTAAACAACGCTTCCCCGCCATTTTAGCTGTACGAGAAGACATTTTCATTTTGAATCATCTGTACATTTGGCAACGATGTACCTGTTTCGTCAGGACAAATGAACACATTCGGCGCATGCGTAGTAGAAAATAGCTAAAATGCACTTTTACCCTGTTTTCTATCTTTCTGCTGATCCTTCTTGTTATTTGTTTTTAATACAACTGTAATTATTATATCTCTAAAATCACTAATACAATTTGACAGTTAACTATACGCATGCGCACTATGCAATCCTGTTTCAAATATAAATAAATAAATCGATTCAAATTTTTATTTCTCAACATTAGATGTATACATTACATCCTGAGAGTTATAGGCTATATCAGTGTTTCTCAACCGGAGAGGCGCGACATCTCAGTCTGCCGAAAATGTACATCAATCGATTTAATTTTGGTTTTCAGCGTTGTATAGCTCAGAACTTCCTGTGTGTTGTAGGCTGTATCTGTATTTCTCAACCTCGAAAGCGCGACCCACATTATTCAATAAAAGTAAATTATTGAACCGATTTGATTTATTTCTGCAGTTCACTGGCGTGTCGCAGAAGCAAATCAATAAACCAATTTGAAAAATTTATTGACTGTTCTATATATTAGTGGTATATGTTATAACAGTGTTTCTGAACCGGGTTGGTGCGACCCTCTGGTGCAGGGCAAAAGTAAATTAATGTACTTTTTTAAAAACTATTTGAGGATCCGCGAGTGCTCCCGCGGTGCGTCACTTCCTTAGTTACATGACAGGCTTCACGTAGGAGCACAAGCTGTATATTTATAATATACGTGGGCAGCTTTATAAATGGCCATAGAAGCTCATATTATTTCGCTATCAAAGAGTAGCATCAGAATTAATGTAGCTATTACCTAAATCAAAAAAAAAATATGAAAAGTGCATTTGCGCACAATTCCCCACCCTATGGGGCAACGGTGCGCATAAGGTGGGGAATAATGCGCAGTAGATTGAAACACAAAATAATGCAAAAATATTTATTAAACCAAAAGATATTATAAATATTACAAGTTACAAAAGTCGCAAATGTGTATTGCTTAGGTGAGTCTGCACAGGTACATGCTGCATGGTTCCATAAGCCGCATGCGACACACCTATACCATAGCTCAGTTTTCCCTTGTTCCTTATAAATTCCGCATGTAACATTTTCTTCGGGTTTTTCATCGGATAGAACATAGCTTAGGTCGATGTCATCTACTTCATCATCGTCGCAGATGTCATTATCATCCATGTCATCAGATACTTCAGATGAATCAGAGGATTTTGGTTTTTTCTCCTTGCTTTTTTTTATTTTTTGTGATTGGTCTAAGATACGCCTTCGGATTCTCTTTGCAGCGTAAATATTTACTTGTACTTGGTATTTATTTTTTTTTCTAGAAACTGGAACATGGGATGGTGACATAAGCTTTTTCCAATCAATCATTGGCGCGAATCCTTGCGCATTATTACCCCGTCATGACTTAAAAAAAATCACTTAACATCACAAAAACTATTTAGTTGAATATAACGAAATTGCATGCATACAAGCAGTTGATTCCATTATTTAAGAAAATATGTATTTGAGAATAATCAGATGAGAATTATGAACTTACCGTCTTAATTCGCACACGTCTAGAATAATATCTATAAGCATCGATATACAAACTTCCAAGTATTGCAAACACATGATAGAGTCGCCGCTCATAGCGCCAAGCTAATTGCTCGACACCCCTGTCAAGCCTAGATACCAACACTGTCTTAAAATACCGCGTAATTTGAATTTTCAGTGGTGCGCACGGTTACCCGCTGCGCATGGTTCCCCTACTTTCCTCTATAATACGTATACCACTCCCCCAGTGCCAGTGATGCTGAATTTTTAAATATATTTGAGAACTGGGCGGAAGATATGAATGACCAATGCGACTTTTGTACATTTATTGGGGATTTTAATATCAATGCAGAAAAAGATTACATTATAGCAGAAGATTGAAACACATTGTACAGAGCTTAAATATTTATTAATTTATTTATTCAGGAGGGTTAACCAACAGAAACGTCCCAATAGACGTTCCCAATTACAGGTCAACACAAGTAAAGTAGATAATACACAGTATAAAAAATAAATGTGTTACATACATGTTCATATAAATTAAATATAATCAGTTGCCTAGACAGTGTTTTTTAAAATATTGTAGTGAACAGGAAAAAATGTCCAGATCATTGTTGACTCTGTTAAAAGAAGAAGATATTCTAGCAATTGGTGAATTTATTCCCAGATTACTGTTGTAGCGGTGATTGTGTAACAGCATACGATTTCTCAAAATATATGAGTTACAATTAAATCCAAAGTAAGGAATTAAGTTGATAGAATCTATTTCATTATTTAATATTCTATATAAGAAAGCTAGATCATGGACAGTTCTTCTATCACGCAGACTTTGCATCTTGTAGAATTTTAAATTTTCTTCGTATGAGCGAAAATGCAGGTGTCTATTAAACTTATAGTTTAATTTGTCGATAAATTTCTCTTGAACTTTTTCTATTCTGTCAATATATGTACTATATCGAGGATTCCAAGTCGGACTAGCATATTCGAGTGTGCTTCTAACTAAACTGTTAAATAGATAGATAAGCGCTCGATGATTGGAAAACTCGCTCGTGACTCTGAAGATAAATCCTAAGTTTCTGAGTGATTTTTTGACAATAAGGTCGATGTGTTGATCAAAAATTAATTTAGAGTCCAAGATGATTCCAAGGTCCTTAATTTCTGATACTGGTTGCAGTGGCAAATTATTTAAATTGTAATTGACCAAGGAACATTATACTTAAACAAAAATATCAATATTACAAGAAAAATATCTCTCTATTAATATCTAAATTAAAAGCGGACTTCTATAAACACAAATTGGAAAATGTCGATAAAACACCAAAAAATCTCTGGTCAGTTTTACAGCTAGCAATGTATAACAAACAAAAACCCAATAATAAAGAAAAAATTACTATCATTGCATTAAATAACAATAAAATTACATCTGAAAAAATGGTAGCTAGCGCTTTTAATGAACATTTCACAAATATCGGAGAAAAATTAGCCAACGAAATAAAAATCAATAAAAACAAACAATCTAGTATGATTAATAATATACCGCGTAACGAACATAGTATTTATCTAACCCCAACTGACCCTAATGAGGTAAAAAATATTATATTATCATTAGCAAAAAATAAATCACCAGGTTACGATAAAATTACAAGTAATCTAGTACAAGATATTGTTAACTATATTGCAGATCCGCTGGCTGACATTTTCAATAGATGTTTCCAACTAGGAACCTTTCCAGATTGTTTAAAGAAAGCCGTTATTATCCCAATACATAAAAAAGCGAATTAAATAACTACCGCCTTATATCTTTAATAAGCACATTTGCTAAAATATTTGAAAAACTTATTATAAACAGATTGCTTTCATTTTTTGAAAAATACAATATATTTAGTAAGATGCAATTTGGTTTCAGAGCAAAAAAATCTACAAGTGATGCTGTCGCTACTCTGACGCAGTACATATATTCTAGCATTGATCTATCCAGACCATGCCTTGCAGTGTTCCTTGATTTAAAAAAAGCCTTTGATACCGTAAATCATAAACTATTATTAATTAAATTAGAAAAATACGGAATTAGGGGCGTCCCACTCGATCTTTTACGAAGCTATTTATTAAACAGAAAGCAATACGTCCGAGTAAATGATTCTAACAGTACTGACAGGACCGTAACGTGTGGTTTGCCGCAAGGAACCGCGATCGCTCCACTGTTATTTATCAATGTTTTCATTTTTATTGTTGTATTGCATTTTTACAGTAAAATATCCTAACGGTATTATTTCATTGCCATCGTAACAACGCAAGATAGTTCGGGTTGGTTTTAATCTATATTTAGAAAATTTTGTTTTCCAAACTAGTTCAGGACAAGCCGTGATACCTGCCCCAGAATCAACTTGTAACTTGAATTCTATGTTATCAATTTTAACTTTTACCATATAATTTTCATTTAAATTTGAATTCATATTAAACAGTGGTATTTCATTTTCAACAAAATTATGATTTTTAACATTATTTGCTAACTTAATTCTACATACTTTTTGCAAATGACCACTTTTCCCGCAATTTTTGCACTTATAACTTTGGTAACGACATTCCGAATGCACATGATTATCATTTCCACACACCTTACACCTCACCTTGTTGGCTGGTCCCTTCTGCATGATGTGTGTCTTCTGCTTCCTGGAATGTAGCGCGTAGACATCCAGCGGCTCGGTCTTCACCTGCGTCGCTGGCTTATGTTGGTTGCTGTAACCGCTGCCGGAACTAACACCTTGTTCTGAGTCGATTTCTGCCTGATGATGTTCATATGCAGCTTCCACTGATTGCACTGTTTCCAAAGCTTTAGCCAAAGTTAATGTTTCTACATCCTCGCGGTACAACTTTACTTTAGCTGGTCCTTGGTACAGACCCGTCACAAACTTATCACGTAAAGCTGTCTCTAAATGAATTCCAAATTTACAATCTGTGGCTAATTTGCGAATTCTTGCCGTCCATTCAGTCAAGGATTCACCACGTAAACGAGCACTGTTATAAAATTTGTCCCGTTCGTAGAACCCTGGTTTTATTGGCACGAAATGTTTGTCTAGTAACGCTATAAGATCCTTTAACGTTTTACTTTCCGGTTCGCTCGGTAAACACAAATTTTGAACTAATTTGTATGCATTTTCATCTAATGCACTTAACAAGATTGCCTTTTTACGCGTTTCCGCCACTTCATTTGCGATAAAAAATTGCGTAAGTCTCTTTACAAATATTGTCCAATCGTCTTTTTTGAGATTAAACTCTCTAACACTACCAATTACTGTTACCGGTTATCCCATCCTCGTCGCCAAATGTAATATCTTCAATTTTACATATATTTAAACTTTATTTACAACAACTATTACAACTGTCAAACAGCGTCTGTTTCCATGATACTGAAAACAAGTTCATACAGACATATTTAGGGTCTAGTATGTTTCATATACTACAATCATATACATTAACGATCTAATGAATATAAACATAAAGGGGCAAATACTAAGTTACGCTGATGACACCGTATTATTTATCGAAGGTGTAAACTGGTGTGAGGTAAGGAAAAATGCAGCGCTGGATTTGGATAAAATTAAAAACTGGATGAATGAAAATATACTAACTTTAAACTATGAAAAATCTTATTTTGTAACATTTGCGTTAAGAAACTCTAAGCAACCCGCCTACAGTGAAATCACGATCCATCACGAAGGCTGCCCAAGAGATCACTGCCTATGCACAAGTAAAATAAATAGAACTGATAAATATACGTATCTAGGAGTTATGTTTGACAGTCTGCTAAATTGGGACTCACATATAAATTCGTTGATAAAAAAAATTAGGAAGTACATATATTCTTTTAAAAAAATTAGGACCTATTTTAATATAAACCAACTAAAAATATTTTACTTTGCTTTGGTCGAATCACTTATAACTTATGGGATAATAGGTTGGGGAGGAGCTAGGGACAAATACTTAAAGAAACTAGAAATAGTGCAAAAATATATACTAAAAATAATTTATTCGAAACAAAGGAATTATTCTACCAGTCTACTCTACTCAAACCTGAAGATATTTAACATCCAACAAACATATATACTGAATATTTTAAAATACATAAATAAAAATAAAATAGATATGGAGAGTACCAACCATGCATATAATACGCGAAATAAAGATAACAAAAAACTTATTATAACACACAAATGTATAGCACAGCATCACTTCACTTACTATATGCCTAAAATTCAAAATGAATTCTCATATTACCTAAGAGAAAATCATCTACAGATAACTAAAACCAATTTCATAAAATACGCTAAAAAATGGGTATCACACTTGGATTTAACGAAAATATTCCAAATAAATGCCCGAGTTCTGGTTATTGTATTTTGTTCTTTTATTTGCAGTATTTTTGAACGAATTAAACAGTATTTCAAAAAAAAAAGTATTTGTACATAGATTGTTCTTCAGCTAATAAATTGAAAATTAATATTTTCACTCAAACAATTTCTTTGTTATATGTTATGTAAAATAATAGTCACACTACTCAACTTAAATTTTCAAATAAATTACATGCCACACACTGACTGTTTTACAGTCAACGTGGTGCTAGAACCAGTGAGCTTACCTCACTGGGTTTATTATTCTTCTTACTCTTACTAATTGTAATAATTATAATATTGTTAATCACAATTACTCATTATGTTTCATATGTACAAATCACAAAATATATATGTAAAGCTAGGATGAATAAATAAATAAATAAATAAAATTGTATTTTAAAAGATTCCAGTGTTTTGTGAATGTTATAACCTTGCACTTTGTTGGATTTAGTGTTAGTTTATTAATAGTACAGAAATCAACAAGTCTGTTCAAGTCATCCTGAAGTTCTACACAATGTACGTTCTTAGTGATACATTTAAATAACTTTAAGTCGTCAGCATACATTAGATGTTTAGAATATTTGAAGCATGTGCCGATGTCACTAATAAATATGGAAAATAACAGTGGCCCCAAGTGGGAACCCTGTGGCACGCCTGATGTGACATGAACTGTAGGAGACTTAAAATTATTTACCACAACAAAATGAGTACGTTTGAAAATGTATGATTCAATCCACCGCAACAGATCACCACTTATTCCAAACTTCTCTAGTTTAAATAATAATGTAGGATGATGTACTTTATCGAATGCTTTAGAGAAATCGGTGTATACTGCAGTGACCTGTTGCCGAAGATCAACACACTCACTTAAATATTGAACAAAAGGCAAAATATTAGTCAAAACCGATCTACCTTTGTAAAAACCATGCTGTTCACAGGGAATAAATTGTTTTATCATAAAAAATAATTTTTCAACAACACAGGCTTCAAGGATTTTTGCAAATATTGGCAACAAAGAAATCGGTCTGTAGTTTTCAACATTAGATTTGGAACCATTTTTAAAGACGGGTGTTATCTGAGCAACTTTCCATACGTTAGGAAAAACACCTTTTTTGAGCGACAAGTTAAAAATAAGAAATAGAGGGTTAATAATGGTACTTATACAATTTTTTATAAACAAGGAGGGTATTCCCTCTAGGCCAGCACTCTTTTTAACATCCAATTTAGATATTTGATTGACAATATCTTGTTCAGATATGTGATCGATTGAGAATGAGCTTTACTTAGAGAATCGTTTAAATTAGTATTAATGACAGGTGTGATAGGTTCAAACACTGAACTAAAATAATCTGAAAAAAGATTGCATATTGACTGAGTATCTGAAACCTCGTTAGTATTTAATTTCATGGTTGCTGGAATTCTACCTGTTTTTTTTTTACAATTTACGAAGTTCCAAAAGGGTTTAATATCAATATTAAGAGAATTTTCAGTACGGTGTATAGTTTTTGTAGTCGGCTTTTGAAAGGGTTTTGGTGCACTTCCGCAAAATAGAAAAGGAGACATAATCATGATCTAATTTATATTTTTTCCACTTTCTATGGTATTTTTCTTTTTCGTTCAGAATCCTTCTAGTATCAGAGGAAATCCATACAGGAAGCGTACCCTTCTTAATAACTCGGGTTTTAACATGTGTATCTATGATTTGCGTTAACTTGTTATAGAAAATGCTTACATTTGTATTCACATCAAAACGCAGTTCTTGTTTCCAATCAATTTCATCGATTAGACTGTTAATCAGATCATAGTCGGCTGCTTGATAAATTTTTTTATTATAAAGAGTTATTGAGACGGGCACAGTCTCCTTCGTGATTAAAGAAATATCAATATCTGGGTGATGCCTGTCCTCTGATACTAGAGGAGCAGAACATTTTTTAACAATAATTATAGAATCATTATTGCACAATACTAGATCTAAAACTTTGTGGTTACTATTAACAATGTAGTTGAATTGATACAACTCGAGCAAGGCAGATATTTCAGCAAATTGTCTGCTCAGGTTATCGACAGAACTTGTATTAATAAGATATGGTGCGAAAGGTACGGGGTCCCAGGCAATATTAGGGAGATTAAAGTCTCCTACGATTAAAAAGGTTTCGCGGGAATGATTTTGGATAACGGCAGACAATTTGTTGTAATACGCAAGTCTATTACTAATACTAGCATATGGAGGTATATACACACAGCAAATGTTGAAATTATTGTTACCGACTTCGACAGTTACCCAAAGGTCCTCGCAGATTCCATCACACCGCCAGGGGCGTAAATAAGATCGCACAGCACTAGAGACAGCTATAAGCACACCTCCACCATTACTTTTACACAGAACAGTGTCACGATCACGACGATAAACAGAATAAATATTGCTGTCAAAAAGTTCACTATCGGAAATTGAGTCATTTAAATATGTTTCAGTCAAACAAATAATATCAGCTGGAAGTCCTGTAGTAGCTGTATAAAACTGATTAGATTTGGTTCGCAGACTATTAACGTTTCGGTAAAGAATTTGCAGAGACATCTTAATTGTGATGGAGTAGAACAGTAATAAATTAAGTAGCTGTTTTGATTAGCTATTAAATTTATTCTATTGACATCTTGATATGAATCAATTTGTAAAACACGCGAAGAGTCAGATTTGCGTACCAAAATACGACAGTCTCTAACCCAAACGTATTTGTAACCCTTTTCTCTACAAATATCCCGTACCTTTCTTAGAAGGCCTTTATTGAAAGATGTCAGGTGATCATTGACATATATAGGATTAAGAGAGGCGTTAAGTTTTAAGTCGGTACCAGAAAGGCCTTTACGACGTCTGAAAGCTCCAATGAATGCATCTTTCTTCGTTCTTAGTGCAAACTTGGCAATAATTGCCCTTGGGTTCTTGTTAGTTGAGGATTGGTGAGCGACACGGTGGTATGCTACTAAATCCGATGGACCAACTGGACATCCTACGTGAGAACCAATAGTTTCCAGGATAGTGGGAATACATTCATTGTTAGATTCGTCTATGCCAGTTATTTCGACGTTCTCCCGGCGTGAATATTGATGTAATTTCTCCATCTCCTCTCTCAGAGCGTTGTTATCTCGTTTTAAGATTTCAAGATCATCTTTTATTACATCAACCCACTTTACTGTTGTCTTGAAGTTGGCCATTTCTGCTCCAAAATCGTCAATTTTGTCGCTAAAGTGGGGCACGGATTTTGCGAATGTAGTTTGCTGATTTTTTATGGACGAAATATCTGCCTGAATGACGCTAAGCTTCAACAGGACATCATTTAATAAATCGTTGTTTCCCGAAACAGATGTAGTTGA
This sequence comes from Liopterus haemorrhoidalis, assembly GCA_963971575.1. NCBI lineage: Eukaryota > Metazoa > Arthropoda > Insecta > Coleoptera > Dytiscidae > Liopterus > Liopterus haemorrhoidalis. The sequence goes on along the minus strand of OZ020614.1, from coordinate 43,669,989 downwards.
CTGCGTTTTTTTAGAACATTTGGAGCATCCAATAGAAACATTATTATGATCCCTAAACTCCAGTAATGCGTCCGGGACTCCTCCACATTTTTGGTGAAATTTACGTTTACAGGGGTTGCAGTGGCCCACTGAACGTAAACCCCGCATTGGTACGGGAAAAATAAATATGAAACAACTAGTTAATGAACCTACCAGAATCACTAGGGATAGTAAATCATTAATAGATTTAGTAATAACAAATAACACACCTAAGTTATAAATAAATTTTTGGACGAATATATGGTTTCAGATCATGCTACTTTAGGAATAAGATTAAATGTTGGAATTGATAAAAAAAAAAAAAAATTAATAGTTCTTATGTATGTAAATATTCTAGGGATGATTTTAGATCTAAACTTAGTAAAATAACCTGGCATGATGTAAAATTTATGATTGGAAATCGAGATGAGATTTTTAAAAAAAGATTAAATTTTATTCGACAATTATATTTTAAAGTATTACATGTACGTCTAACAACTAACTACATAACTATATGAATGACTATCTAACAAACTATATCTGACTAACTATATGACTAACTATATCACTATCCGTGTTAACAACGTTTTTATATTCTTGTGGGATGTTGCTGCTGATGCAGCAGGTTGGGTCCGGTGTCTTTCTGGTGTTGTGCTGCATTGCACAGAACTTGTACAAAAATCAGAATATAACATGATGCTAAGAGAATTCAATAATATATTGAAAGTTAATAGTACTTAATTTGTGAAGAAAACTAGTAGCTTTACGAACAAAAAGGGGTTGAACAAAACTTTACAAGAATTAAGAGCGAAAAAAGTTAGTGCTTATAAAGTAGCTAAATTTATAAGTTTAGAAAACAACTGGGAGAGTAATAAAAATGTAAGAAATGAACATGCTAATAAAATGAGAAAATACAAAAATGAATGGTATGTGAATAGACTGGAAGAGAGTAATGGTGACCAAAAAGGTACTTGGAAAGTATTATAAGAACTTCTGACAGGGAGTGTTAAAAGCACAATTAACAGTCTAAGTATAAATGATAATATCATAAGATTGGTTCCTGCCGTGGTAACACTGTTGTAGCGATCCGGAGGGAAAGGGCGCGAAGCCTTTTCGGTCAAAAGACCGCCGTACCCAGATTATTATTATTATTATTATTATTATTTCGTCATACCTACAGATTAGAACCCAATTTTGGCCTTGCAGCACTATATCGGATAAATTGCTTAGTGTTTGTTTCTAGATAAAAATTAAAGTAGCAATCAAAGAATTATAGATAGTAAAAAAGTTGATAAAAAAAAATGATATTGAAACGAAATGTTACAGAAAAACTGTTCGAATCTGCAAAAAAAAAAATACAAAGAAACTTTATGGTATCTTACCTTAGAATTTGATTCAGAGTTAAGAAATAAAAGAAACAATCCAACAAGAGCTAGAATTACACCAAACACACGTTTCTTATATTTTTCTTCAAAGCTGAAATGATTTTCACCAAGACCTAATTTTTTGGTAACGTCAAGTTGGCAGAATTGACCATTTTTAATGGTTTCGTTGAATTTTGTTAGTATTAATGATACTTTTTTTTCTGCTTTCTGCATGTTCGATGTTCGTGTATGTAAGTTTCTTGAAAGTCACTGGTAGAATGTGGATATGTTCGCACCAGCGATGAAATTTAAGGTACATGGACGTGGGATCTTATATTTTTCAATAGGGGCACATTACATTGTTAATATAAGAAATAAAATTATTAATCTGTTTAACCTGAAAGAGTGATTTACTTAACATGACACAAAAATATAAGTACACTATTCTGTCTTGGACTCTGAAACACTTGGTTTTGTTAATAATTTTCACTACTCAAGTTCGAAGAGTTAATGTATTTAAATATTTCTTATTTCTTTTTTTTTTACACTACTAATCCGGTTGAGTTTTGTACTATCTTATACAATTATCTCATATTGCTCTATCAAGTGTCTGCTCATGTTACTGGTACACCAAATAAGATTTTAGATGTTAATAGATTTATAACAACGTTAGGCGCCAACTATTTGAAACCCATTTAACACTAGATGTTCTCTTAATTTCTTGCAAGGTTATTCCAGGGGCTAGGGAATCTTCAGTCTTCCTTCCGAGATATCAGCCTTAGCTGTTTCATCCTCATAACGTATTCTATCTCAGTAACATCCTGCATTTAATTTATTTTGTGGAACACCTTTCTTCTTCTTTACCAACGTAACTATTCATAGAAGAGACTTCGTAAGACGAAATTTTGTATCTCGAAGACGAGATAGATCAATATTTATATTATATTGTAAAACTTTTAATTGTCACATTATTAGAAAGCTTATTAATAGTAAAAAACAAGTAAAAGAAATTCTTAATGGATTGTAGATGAAGAATTTCCCACTGGAGGCGCTACTGAAAAGGATTGATCAAAGCTTATCAGTGCTTTATTCGTCGCAGCCGGCTGCATTTAATCGAGTGTTAAATCAGTTTCTATCTCATCACCTGCTACCAGTATGTACTGATCGGCAATTTTAAATCTTTATTTGTGTAGGGAGAGACCAGCTTCCCAACAAAATAATTACTTTCTAAAGGCTGATACTGATTAGAAATTAATAATTATGAATTAAAAAATTTAACATTTTGCAAAAAAATACATAAGAATAGATTTTTTACTGTACACACAGTACTGTCTTAAATGGAATATTTAAGTTAATTTTTATCCGTATCTTGTTTGTAATGGACATTTTTCATTTAATTCATATCGAAATTTATTATACCAAATATGATCCATTTTTACCGACGCCAACATATATAAGGGAGATATTGTGATCATACCGATTTTGACATTTAGAGATTTCGATGGATCCCACGAATTGAGGTCCCTACATAACGTTTTGACTATTTTTAGCATGCTGTCTGTCGGTCCGTGTACACGTGCAAAGCAAATTCGGCTAACAGAATTTTATGAAACTTCATATTTAAGCTTTTGACATCAATGGCACGAATTGAACAACTTTTGGTAAAAATCGGTTAACTAGAAATGGGAGTTTACTCGTGTCGGTTTCATATTTGGTTACTACACGTTTTAGATGATTATAAGACGATATCCAAAAACAATCAATTTTTGTCTGTCTAACACAACTCAAAAGCGGTTAGAGATACCGACCTGCGGATGAAATTTTTGGGTTCTCCGTAGTCTATTTTAACCCTTTAATGTGTTTTGAGATTATAACAATTTTTTAATAACATAATTACCAATATTTATGAAAATTGTAAATTAAAAAAAAAAAGAATCGCAACAAGGGTTAAAGAAAAATACCTGAGGTTAGAATTTCTGGAATCATCGTAGTTTATTTAGTCTAGAAAAAATTTGAGGCCTTATTCGTTTTCCGTATTTTTAAATTATGGCAAAATTTAATATGGGGTGATTTATAGAAGTTTTCATTTTCGCATGGACGTATCTCAAAAACTATATACAATAAAGACCTGTGGTTGAAATTTTTGAAATATTGATGTCCTAATTGACTTGTAACCAATTTTTGAAACAAAAATATTTAACATATTTTTTTAATTTTTATTTATTTATTTTTTTTATTTATTTTTTTTATTTTTTTTTTATGTACCATATCCACCGGTAGAATTTTCGTAAACGCCTAGTGATTTGGCCAAGATACACTTTAGGTATGCATATTTATATATAAAAAGAATGTTGTTTGGATAGCAGGATCACCAGACCTGTATCTTTTTCACTAGTTTATTACACTGTCATTTATTATTTAATTATTAATATTAATTTAGTTAACTACAACTTTTCTTATGTCTTTTCATTTGAATCCGGTCGCAGTAGCACTACAAATATTGTAAGTCGCAGCAAGAAAACCTTTTTCATTGTGCCCAGCATGTATTTTCTCGTTCTCATATTATAGTCCAGGCCTTATTGGCATCTGACACTACCGATAGAGGCGCCACTGCATTGTACATCATGGCTAACCCAGATAGGATATTTTTGACAGGTTCAATGGTATCTTCATGTGATATTTATTGAAATTAACTTATTATTCAATATGAGGGTTGCGTTAAATGAAATTTTCCATTTTTTCAGTGCCCAAGTAACCTCTAGGGTTATAATTGAAGGTAATAAGGCTTTTTTTTTTGCCACGTTTCGGAACACGATGAAAACTTAGGTCTCTTTCACGACCTACTTTTGCATTGCAAATATAAACACAACAATTCACGTTGCATTTAATTTTTTCTTGCAATTTTAAAGACATTTTTTATAAACTCGCTATGAAAATAACAGTATACAAACTCGACTATCCTCCACCTGTCAGTTTCTCAAAATCTCACTAGAGGCGCTTCAGTTATTGTCAGTTGACAATAGTGTTACATCGGTCAGTGTTTCTTTGTTCCTCATTTTTTATCACATTTGACCATCTTATATCAAGATTCATTGTAAGCAACGGTTTTGAAAAATTTCGCAAAAATAATCTGGAATACAGAAAAATATTTAAAAAGTTTACCTCAGTAGTCAAAACCAACATTTTTTAATAATAACTAGTTTAAATGTCATTTATAACATTTCAATCTATTATAATATCTATTTACATTAATTATTTAAAATATGTACATATGTTTATTGTATGTTTATTAAAGGTTAAAAAATAAATGACATCAAAATTTTACTAGTAGTTCTAAGTTTAGAATAATAAGGTCTAAATTAATATTATATATAAATAAACCATATGTATTGATGAAATTTACTTTCTAATTAATGTTCTTTATTAAATTTTTTACAAAATACTTCAAAATGAATTAAATATTACATGAATAAGTTAAATTAGGTATGTTCGATTTGCACCTTCGCGTTATACTGCTAAACGCTAGCAGTAAAACGCTGCAGTTAGCATTTTACTACTAAAAACTAGAGATGGGTCGTTCATTAACGAACCGGCTCACTGAGCCGACTCAGTGCACTGACCGAAGGGACACGATTCACCAAATTGAAATGAGCCGGCTCACGGCACACTTTAGTTTCAAGTTTCAAGGATACGAGTGATCGGGCAATTGTGAGCAGTGACCGGAGTGATCCGGATCTGGATCGATGTCATGTTGAACTTCGTGAGAACTCGGCGTGTAATGTATTATCATAAAGTGTATTATTTATTGTCATCAATTTGTAGGGCAGTTTATTTGAAACTAATAGTCTATTTTCTTACAACCATACTATATAAAAATATTAAAAATATTGCCCAAATCCCAGATGTCCGATTTATAAGGGCAATAAACATCGCCATAAACTTAACACATCTGGTTTAAAATACAGTAGCTACATAAAGTGAATTGTTTGTTTCAAAAATGTTAGATAAGAACCGGGGCTAAGCGACGTTCTACCAACAAGCGAACGACCGAAAACTGACCGGGTTAAGCGACGTTCTACCTACGAGTGAACGACCGACAACTGACCGGGTTAAGCGACGTTCTACCTACGAGCGAACGACCGACAACTGACCCGGTCTAAGAAAGAGCCGGCTCTAAACGACGTCTACCTACAAGCGAACGACCGACAACCGACCGGGTTAAGCGACGTTGTACCTACGAGCGAACGAACGGCAACTGACCCGGTCTAAGAAAGAGCCGGGTATAAGAAAGAGCCGGCTCTAAGCGACGTCTACCTACAAGCAAACGACCGACAACTGACCGGCTCTAAGCGACGTTCTACCTACGAACTAACGACCGACCTGTGTCTCGAAAACATGTTTACTTAACCGGATCACTGAGCCGGATCAATGTACCGGCTCAACAAACTGAACGACTTCCACTGATCCGGTTCCGCAAACTGAGCCGAAATTCCCATCTCTACTAAAAACTGGTTACATACAGCGAGTTTAATTTTCTATTCGATTTGTTTATACGTAAAGAATAAGAAGTACGTCTGTCGTAAATGTTAAATGTCAGACAGATGTCAGATAACTTTCCTGGTTAAGAATCTTTTTACGGTTTAGTTCGGAGATTATCTTGTGTGTCGAATAGGGTGACCAGACGTACTCTTTTTAAGAGTATTATACTCTTTTTTGAGTAATATTTTCTATACTCTTACTTTTTATAAAAAAACCCTGAATATACTCTTTTTTGATGGTTACTTGTTTTTATTACTTCTAGTTTAGAAGTGAGGACCTTTTTTTTTGCTCATCACTTCTATTTTGGGAGTGAAGACCTTTTTTTTTTTTGCTCGTCACTAGTATTTTTGAATGAGGACCTCTGTTTTTTGCTCATTATTTGAAGTTTTGGAGTGTAACCTTTTTTTTTTTTAGTATATTCTTTTTCTGTGAAAAAAATCTGGTCAGCCTAGTGTCGAAAGGGTGAAAAATATTAGATATATTTAATGGATCTTGAAATATTATCAAATCCAGAATCATCTGGTTCAGATTTAGATTTTTCAAGTTCGGATGATGAAGTTATGAACTGTATTTGCGAGGTTTACAAAATGCCCCAGGATAGAAAAACTGAAAAATTTTGTAGAAACTATTGTCCCAGGATATTCAACAAAAGAATTTGTAAGAAATTAGCCATCAAAGAATATAGTATAAATATCAAAACAAATATGCTAACCATATGAACTGTAAAATAATGATTATTTTTGTAATCAACTATTTGTGGAAAACCATTACTCATTAACCGCAATCAGAAATTTGATTGAAATTACCTAAATAAACAGAATACAAAATTCTTGATACGATTAGAAATATTCAAAAAGTAATCAAATCTTTACAAAACTGTGTTAAAATTTGGAATTTTTCATATTCTTAAAATATGTAGGTCTACGGCCAACATCGCTCTTAATTTTCGCTTCCCTTGAAATAAAACATTAATAAATAATAATCAATACACTTTATTATTCTAAAAAAACATTAACTTTTTCTTACATTAATGTTCAAAATATTACAATGTAAATAAAAATATATTTAACATACATGTTTATTATTTGAAAACATTTATCGTACGTATATGCAGGGCATATATTCAAAATAATAAACCAGTTAGGTAAAAAAAAATAAAACTAAAAAATCTGACGAGAAAAAAAAAAATTAACTGTAGTTGTAGCCCTAATTATTTTAATAATTATCATACAATTTGTTGATTTTTGAAAATTGTTGATGTGGTCATTTGCCAAAAGTAGAAACTAAGTGAAATCTTTTTCTGTACCTGTTATCCTACTATTCATTTTAACAACCAGTATGGAAGTATTTCAATATTTTAAGAACTAATATGCTCGTACCGGTTGAATATCGTCACTGCATATATTTAAGTATTTATTACAATATATATAGTTTAACACATTGGTATGCGAATTTTTGTGACGGAATGTCATGACAATGTTTATTTAATAATTTAAAATAAAAATACGCTGTTAACGTGCCAAAATTAAGGTAAGCTTAGAATTGCAATAAGGCGTTTACGGAAACTCTACCGGTAGATACCGGGAATATCAACTGCGTTCGAAAACAAGTTCGGTGAAGGTGTATAAGCATGTAGCTGTTTACCGAGCGGTAGATTTCCTGGGGAAGATTTACTATACCCCACTCAACATAACCTTATTCTAGCTAAACTATTCTAACATAACTAGTATTCTAGCTAAAGCCTAGCCTAACCTAACCTTTTTAAGGATTATTTAAGCCTTCTGTATAGAGGCAGCACATAAGGTTACGTTACATAAAACCAGTACTTCTCAAACAAAGACAAATAATATATAAAGATTATAATTAAAAGATAATATAATATAACTAGCTGGAGTACCCGTACGTTCTGTGCAGGCCCAGGGACAGTGATTCACCTTAAAAGCACTATCTTATTGCATCTTATAGCACTAGGTTATTGTTATCTTTTTTTATAAACCACCTAAAAATAAATTTTATTTTAAAATGAATGAAACATAGAAACAATGCAAACAGAGCAAAAGTGCAAACTCAGGGCGAAGAGAACTACCCATCTTCTAGTTTAATGACAAAACACTATCTTAGGTTAGGTTAGTAAGGGTTTGGTTAAAAAAGCTGAGCGAAGCGAGCTACCCATCTTCTAGTTTAATGACAAAACACTATCTTAGGTTAGGTTAGTAAGGGTTTGGTTAGAAGAATCCGAGCGAAGCGAGCTACCCATCTTGTAGTTTAATGACAAAACACTATCTTAGATGTGTACATTTTGTTGTAACGTAAATGAGAAGTGATTGTTTGAGAAGCACTGGTTCTTAGGTATTTTTTGATGGCCACGCCTATTATTTCTCAAATATCCCCACCACATCGCAGTTGTCCACTATTCTACATTTTTCCCGAATCCGGTCGCAGTAGCACTACAAATATTTTAAGTCGCAGCAAGAAAACCTTTTTCATTGTGCCCAGCACGTATTTTCTCGTTCTGATATTATAGTCCAGGCCTTATAGTGTTACATCGGACAGTGTTTCTTTGTTCCTCATTTTTTATCACATTTGACCATCTTATATCAAGATTCATTGTAAGCAACGGTTTTGAAAAACCTCGCAAAAATAATCTGGAATACAGAAAAATATTTAAAGTTTCCCTCGGTACTTAGTCAAAACCAACATTTTGTAATAATACATAGTTTAAATGTCAATTATAACATTTCAATCTGTTATAATATCTACTTACATTAATTATTTAAAATATGTACATACGTTTATTGTATGTTTATGGTACTATTCTACTTTAGCAAACCCACCTTACTGCGCATGCGTGCAGTGTTGGCAATAGTAAAATGTAATATATCAATTTTAATAATTTAAATTTAATATCAATTTATTAAATGAGTTTATTTATAAGAAATATAGAAATAAGTAATATTCCCTTAATTTCTACTGTGATTAGAGTTTTAATATATAAACGTAGTTTAAATTTAATTTAATATTATTTATTTTCACTTTTTTCTGTTGTAGTGATTTATTATGCATTGTATCGATATTTTAAAAAAATTTAGTTCAGGTGGACAATGAACTAGCCCTCTGCACCACCATGTTATAAACGTATGCACAATGATACACAATTTTAATTAGGCTAATGTGGGGGGAAAATTAAGTACTGTGCACCTAAAAACAAGGTAATTAGGTTAGGTTTAGTTAGTAAAAATCTAGGACAACAGAAGCCGAAAGACTCAAAGTAACCTTAAAGGAGTTCGTGTGAAAAAAAAAATATATAAAGAATGTATACACTTTACAAAATAAAACAACAACAAGATAAAGGTATAACTACTGAATTACATCCTACACCGCACAAACGTTTTTTACACAAACTTTTTTAAGCTTACTTTGAGCTTTTCGGCTTCTGCTGTCCTAGACTTTTACTAACCTAATCACCCAGTTTTTAGGTGCACTAAATTATGTTCCCCCTTTTTTAACCTTTAATCGGCTGTGAATGTAATATTATTATTTATTCTTATTATAAAATACCGGAATATTAATTTAATTAGATTTATTCAACTGAAAGTTAAGCATTATTATACAAATAATTTTAATTCTATTTTGATTTTAGTTTAAATTTACGTGTTTTAATTTTACTATAGTTGGTAACATTGTCTAGTGGGTTTGTTAAAGTAGAATAGTGCCAATAAGGGTCTGTGTCAAATGTGCTAAAGATGATAAGGAAAGTGTTCCCAACTTCGAAATAATAAAAAAATATGTGAAAAATAAAAGCCGTGTTTATTGGATAACATTTCTAAAATCCGTAAATTAATTTAACTTATTCATGTAATATTTAATTCATTTTGAAGTATTTTGTAAACAATTTAATAAAGAACATTAATTAGAAAGTAAATTACATCAATACATATGATTTGTTTATATATAATATTAATTTAGACCTTATTATTATAAACTTAGAACTACTAGTAAAATTTTGATACATATGTCATTTATTGTTTAACCCTTAATAAACATATGTACATATTTTAAATAATTAATGTAAGTAGATATTATAATAAATTGAAATGTTATAAATGACATTTAAACTATTTATTTTTAAAAAATATTGGTTTGGACTACTGAGGGAAACTTTTTAAATATTTTTCTGTATTCCAGATTATTTTTGCGAAGTTTTTCATTACCGTTGCTTACAATGAATCTTGATATAAGATGGTAAAATGTGATAAAAAATGAGGAACAAAGAAACACTGTCCGATGTAACACTATAGGCCTGGACTATAATATCAGAACGAGAAAATACGTGCTGGGCACAGTGAAAAAGGTTTTCTTGCTGCGACTTACAATATTTGTAGTGCTACTGCGACCGGATTCAAATGGAGAGACATAAGAAAAGTTGTAGTTCACTAAATTAATTTTAATAATTAAATAATAAATGACAGTGCAATAAACTAGTGAAAAAGATACAGGTCTGGTGATCCTGCTATTCAAACAGCATTCTTTTTATATATAAATATGCATACCTAAAGTGTATATTGGCCAAATCACTAGGCGTTTATGAAAACTCTACCAGTGGATATGGTATATTGGCCAATCTTTACTATACCCCACTGAACATAACCTTATGTGCTGCCTCTATACAGAAGGCTAAAATAATCCTTAAAAAGATAAGGTTAGGCTAGGCTTTAGCTAGAATACTAGTTATGTTAGAATAGTTTAGCTAGTATAAGGTTATGTTGAGTAGGGTATAGTAAATCTTCCCCAGGAAATCTACCGGTCGGTAAACAGCTACATGCTTATACACCTTCACCGAACTTGTTTTCGAACGCAATTGATGTTCCTGGTATGTACCGGTAGAGTTTTCGTAAACGCCTTATTGCAATTCTAAGCTTACCTTAATTTTCGCAGGTTAACGGCGTATTTTTATTTTAAATTATTAAATAAACATTGTCATGACATTCCGTCACAAAAATTCGCATACCAATGTGTTAAACTATATATATTGTAATAAATACTTAAATATATGCAGTGACGATATTCAACCGGTACGAGCATATCAGTTCTTAAAATATTGAAATACTTTCATACTGGTTGTTAAAATGAATAGTAGGATAACAGGTACAGAAAAAGATTTCACTTAGTTTCTACTTTTGGCAAATGACCACATCAACAATTTTTAAAAATCAACAAATTGTATGATAATTATTAAAATAATTAGGGCTACAACTACAGTTAATTTTTTTTTTTCTCGTCATATTTTTTAGTGTTTTATTTATTTTTTTTATCTCACTGGTTTATTATTTTGAATATATGCCCTGCATATACGTACGATAAATGTTTTCAAATAATAAACCTGTATGTTAAATATATTTTTATTTACATTGTAATATTTTGTGAAGATTAATGTAAGATAAAGTTAATGTTTTTTTAGAATAATAAAGTGTATTGATTATTATTTATGAATGTTTTATTTCAACGGAAGCGAAAATTAAGAGCGATGTTGGCTGTAGACCTAAATATTTTGAGAATATGAAAAATTCCAAATTTTAACGTAGTTTTGTAAAGATCTGATTACTTTTTGAATATTTCTAATCAAGAATTTTTTATTCTGTTTATTTAGGTAATTTCAATCAAATTTCTGATTGCGGTTATATGAGTAATGGTTTTCCACAAATAGTTGATTACAAAAATAGTCATTATTTTACAGTTTTGGTTAAATATAATTTATTTGGAGACTATAGTTGTCTCCCTCTTTTTCAAGTCGTTGTATGTATGTTATTTTAAATATAATGGATTTACATATTTCCTAATTTCCTTTTTATAATTAATATCATTCAGGTACATCCAATCCGCAGTGTTACAGTTTTTAGTTCCAATATAAAACAAATTTAATCACTTAAAGGCCTTTACCCGCGGACCAGAGTTTAAGAATCACTGATTACAAATTCATTGCAAAAATGTATAAAAATAAATCAGTTAAAGAGTTAAATGTTCTAAATTTCCATGCATATCTTGTAGACCAGGTTTTCGTAGGATCATATATCAGATTTAAAAATATCAGTTATTATGTAAGGCGTTTTTTAATTAAATGTCTTTAATATTCGAGATATTTATTTCGAATTATTATTGGCGTATTTATGCTTGGCCTCTAACACTTTTGATCTCCTTCAGTTTAATGTTTTTCTTAAACTATATTAATAATCTATATATTTGTTTTCTCTCAAATTCTAAGTATTATTCGCTTTACAATAATATAGTGCGTTCGAAGGTGAGTTTGCAGTATAGCTCTTATGGCAAATGGGAGCGGTGTTGCCAAATGTTGTAAAAGTGTCAAATGTGTCAATTATAATAATATGAAAAACTCGTATTATTTACAAAAATCAACTCTTAAAAAACTCAAAATAACACTCAACAAAAACAAATGGCCATTTGTAGAATACTGCGTCTTCACAGATCAGCGCGTTTTAGAGCTGGCAACGTCGACTAGCAAGAAGAGGATAGCGTCATTGTGTACACCCATTAGAGAGTATGAAAAAGAACTACTCCATATGCCCTGTACTGCAAACTCACCTTCGAACGCACTATAGAAACGTATTTCATAGATCAATATGTTCTTACTTATATGTTCAATTAAAGTATTTAATTATAAATTAGTGTATAATAAAAACAGATTTTAATTTGTAGTGCGCGCTATTTTCCGTGCATTACGACAATATTAAAAAAAAAAAGTGGAAAAACATTTCTCTTTTAGCTAGTGGTAACATTGTAGAGGCAAAATCTGTAGAACTAAAATTTATTATTTGAAAGCAATCGTTAAAAATAAAGTAGTACTACTGTAGGAAATAGAATGATATTATATGTGTTATAAGAGTACTATATTGGAATTTTATGGAACTAAAATTATAATAATATCAATAATTTCATCATTGTTATCCATATATATATAAACTAGTATATGGCGCCTGGCCTATCTCTCAATGTAACTTAAGATGTTCCAACATAGAGAGTAAGATATACATATGTCTGTCTCTTTTGGTGACCGTAAAACACAATGCGCATGCTCGGATAGTGTCCATTATTGTTTTTCATTTTCATCTGTCAAAAAACGAAAAAATTTGCAATTAATAATGTAGATGTAATTGTTACAATTTGGAGCAAAACAATACAGCAATATGCATTCTAAAACAAAATATTAATGATTACTTAGTGTTAATTAAATAAATACTAAAGATATTCCGATTTTCATATTATTTAAAAACGTAACCTATAAATATATCTTCGAATCCTTATTTATATATTTATAAAATCATTATTCTGTAATATAAAGTATCTGGACTGTATATATTAGTATATATTTATCAAAAATACATATTTTATGCTCCAAAATTGAAAATATTTATAAAATTAAGGTAACAAAAGTAATGTCCCATGTATTTTAAACTTCAAAAGGACTCAGCTCTCAGATGGCAGCACATGTATGTGACGACACACTAATATGGTCTATTCATTTTGAAAAAGCAGGATAAAATCAGATGAAATGACATTTACATTTAAAAAAATAAGGTTAGAAGTTATCAAACAAAAACCCTAATTATTTGGTTTATACTATTTGGTAAAAAAGACGTAGCTATACCCGTTTAAATGGCTGATATAATATTTGCTGTGAATATTGACTGATTATTTAAAAGGAACAACACACTTCTTTACTTTAAAATTACATTTAGAGTTGTGAAATTTTAATCAAAGTGGTAAACATTAAGAGTGGTAATTAGTGGTAAACTCCCTCATAATGAGTTTTTATATTAGCATCTTCATATGTTACTTGTGGTCTTCATATGTTGTATTAAACTTGATTCGTAACTCGTTACGATCCAAGTGTTTCGAATAGCAACATGAGTTTTGACTAAAAATAAATAGTAATGTGACTGAAATTTATTTTATTAACTTATTACTGACTACCTCATATATAAGGGAGATATTTATCATACCAATTTTGATGGATGTCCACGAATTAAAGTTCATACGACATGTTTCGACTATTTTCAGCATTGTCTGTCAATCCGTGGACATGGGTACAGCAAATCTGGCTGAATGGATCTGTGTGAAATGGATTGTTCTACTTTTGGTTAAAAACGGTCAACTGAAAGTAGAAGTTTACTCGTATCAAGTTTATTGTGAATATTTTGAAAAAATGTATTCGGATAAAGTTGCTGCACAACATAAAAGTAACCATTTTTATTTGAATAATTTTTCTTTTAGTTAAAGTTTTTTATTAAGTTTTCTGTGGTGGCCGTCGGTTTTGTGCTGGTTATACCTGATTTTATTCATTATATTTTCTTTTTACTTTCTAATGGCTGATTGCTAAGGAACGAGTCAAATATTTTAATTTATGCTTCGAACTCGAATTAAAGCAGTATACAGAAACACAGCATATCTCGAGATAAAAAATTAACTGTTTTTTTAGTAATTGGCAATAAACTTCTATTTTCTGTTAACTGTAATGTTCAAGTCATGATACTTTCTTCTAATTTTTGTGCATAATACTTTTATCAAAAAGGACAATAATTAAAACAATAAATATTAATTTTATATAAAATATATTGTAATAAAATTCTTACAGTGTCATACTATATAAGTATACAGGATTACAACTAAGTTAATAATACTTAATACTAGCGGACCCGTGTGCAAATTTCGCACAGCCCTTGCTAACATAACTTAACTAAACCACTTTCACAAGTCACAAAAATTCAAGAGTAAAACAAAGACAAAACAAGGCAAAAAAAATAAATAAATAAAACAAAAACCATTATTGGTTTTTAACATTAACACGTTTCTTTTTAGCATTAACGTTTCTCCAACTTCTTCAGAAATTAAGTTTTTCTTCTTTAACACCTTCACTAACTCCTTAAGAGAGGTAACTCTTTTCTTAACGTCCAAAACTTGTGTTCGTAAATCTTCAATTTTTTTGTGTGTCCAGTATTTGTTGCTTTAACCAGTTTCAAAGATCTTTTACGTTTTCTGTGGGTTGAAAAGTTTACATCTGTTAGGTCACCAACATAACGTGGCTCGTAAAATCCTCGTTTCGGAGGTGTACGCATCAGGCTGCTCCCAACTAAAAATATAATTTAATTTATAAAACATGTCATATTTAAAAACAAATATATTATAAGTTGATTATTGTATACCCTGCTTTAATTTTTAAATTTACTTAAAATTAATATATTACCTGCAGATTCAGTTGTAATACTGCCAGTAACACAGTCAGCTGGACTGCTAGGGACAGGTTCATGAACAGTGTCAGTTTCAAAATAGTCTGAAATACAGTCTCCATAAGTGCTTGCAACAGGAGTGCTCACAATAGAAGTACTCGCAACAGAACTGCTCGCAACGGGTTCAACTAAAAAAAATAATTGAGAATTTATTTTAACTGAAGACATAACCCTCGGTTACTTTACTGTGTTCTACGCCAACAGTTCTTAACCTAGGGTCCGCAAAACAATTTTTTTCGCTTTTATTCAAATAACTCATTTAATAAAAATCCTTAAAATTAAAAAAAAAAAATCCATTTAATCAAAATGTTGTTCGAGAGGGGGTCCTCGGACAACATAAGTTTAAGAACCCCTGTTCTACACATGTAATTAAAATGTATAAACAATATTTAAGACCATCTAAATAATTAATTTGACACTAAGTGTCAATAGTTATCTACGTTCGCACAGTTCAGTTCAAAAAATGTCCAATCATATTGCTTTATTTAGTTACATCATTAGATCTCAGACTGATCACTATAATTTGCTAGAGTGCGAGAGATTAGTAATATAGTGTTAAATAAAAACTTACCTTTAATCTCTTGCAAAATTAGAAATGGTACACGCAATGTAGGATATGGATCGGGTTTTAGAAACAAACGTCCACCATAAGTATTAGCTTAAGGATGGATATAACTGTATGCAGAAAAATGTTTTCAAACAGAGGTAGATTCTAGACACATCATCTTCTTCACGTAAGTCAAATCATTTTCCACTTCTGACATAACTCAGCATTTCTCGGGAACCTGACAATGGAAGAGGTTATGTAGTTGATATCATAATTATAAATATTTACATACACATGCAGTTTAGGGTCCTACAATACTGAATGTAACGCAATTTTTCACTAATTTTACTTGCCCAAATATTCCATTTTCTTCATTTTTTCAGGTATAAATTGGTTCGATTGCACTTGATTAATAGGTTTAGCAAAAAATTGCATTATATTGGCATATATATATATAAATAAAGTAATCTAATTTGAAAAATAATAATACGCGTGGGTATTAGTAGGCCCCCAAACATGCAGTTTATTAATATTTAATACTTACTTGTGAAAAGAAACAGATTTCTTTCGTGAACAACATAATACACAATTTGCTGGCATTTTCGTTATAAATACGAACTCTTTTCACAATTTAATACAGACAAAACTTCGCATAATATTTCTAACAGAAAGAATGACACCGCATGTCCACATGCCTAGCTCCTTCTCTTAACTCCCGCTACGTAACTTTAATTTTTTCGACCAATAGCAAGGTCGTAATTTAGACATGCGCAAACTATTCATCGGTCATGAAGGGGTACGGCAATACATAGCTCCATCCTCCTATCATGGAACATCTAGCCAGCGTTCATGCGCCATATACTTGTTTATATATATATGTTGTTATCGTGTAATAGGGATAACATCTAGTAACTAGTAACTTCTCATTACAGTTGGCAAAATTTCAGTATTCCCAACTCAATTTTTGTTTTTATTTGTAGCACTCTTGACCCAAGCCGATAAAGAGTAAGGTCTAAATTAATATTATATATAAACAAACCATATGTATTGATGTAATTTACTTTCTAATTAATGTTCTTTATTAAATTGTTTACAAAATACTTCAAAATGAATTAAATATTACATGAATAAGTTAAATTAATTTACGGATTTTAGAAATGTTATCCAATAAACACGGCTTTTATTTTTCACATATTATTTTATTATTTCGAAGTTGGGAACACTTTCCTTATCATCTTTAGCACATTTGACACAGACTCCTATTTTTCACATATTTTTTTATTATTTCGAAGTTGGGAACACTTCCCTTATCATCTTTAGCACATTTGACCATATATATATATATATATATATATATATAAACAAGTATATGGCACATGAACGCTGGCTAGTTGTTCCATGATTGAGAAGTGACATTACCGTTGGCGGCGCTGTAATTCATGGCAAAATGGCTGAATTATCTAGTATTCAGCTGTCAATATGCTAACAGGGAACAGGTTAATTTAAGCAAAGTACATTCAGTATTGTAGGACCCTAAACTGCACGTGTATCTAAATATTTATAATTATGATATCAACTACATAACCTCTTCCATTGTCAGGTTCCCGAGAAATGCTGAGTTATGTCAGAAGTGGAAAATGATTTGTGACTTACGTGAAGAAGATGATGTGTCTAGAATCTATCTCTGTTTCAAAACATTTTTCTGCATACAGTTATATCCATCCTTAAGCTAATACTTATGGTTAGGGTGACCATCCGTCCCGGTTTTAGGTCATTTGTCCCGGTGTCCCGAAAAATGTTCTCGGGACGCCCAATTGTCCCGGTTTTTGAGGTGAGGACTCTTTTAGCCCTTCACTTTGAATTTGGGGGAGGTGAGGCCCATTTTTTTTTTTTTTGCTCTTCATTTTGAATTTGAGATGTGAGGGCCTTTTTTTTTTTTTGCTCTTCACTGAAATCTGGTCACCCTACTTATGGTGGTTTCTAAAACCCGATTCATATCCTACATTGCGTGTGCCATTTCCAATTTTGCAAGAGATTAAAGGTAAGTTTTTATTTAACACTATATTACTAATATCTCGCTCTCTAGCAAATTATAGTGTTTTTTCGGATACATTTAGGGATGATATGAGCAACATGACAAAAAAGATAACCTCTATCAATAACAAACTTGACTTTTAAAACTGAAACGTTATCCTATTTACTACGAGTAAAGAATATAATAGGAGAGAGCCATGTACAGCGAAATTAGAATACGTTCTGTTCAATGAGATGTCACCTTTTCAGTCTGAGATCTAATGATGTAACTAAATAACGCAATATGATTGGCCATTTTTTGAACTGAACTGTGCGAACGTAGATAACTATTGACACTTAGTGTCAAATTAATTATTTAGATGGTCTTAAATATTGTTTATACATTTTAATTACATGTGTAGAACAGGGGTTCTTAAACTTATGTTGTCCGAGGACCTCCTCTTGAACAACATTTTGATTAAATGGATTTTTTTTTTAATTTTAAGGATTTTTATTAAATGAGTTATTTGAATAAAAGCGAAAAGTTGGGGGATGTAAAGTTAATGACAAAATTGTTTTGCGGACCCCAGTTTAAGAACTGTTGGCGTAGAACACAGTAAAGTAACCGAGGGTTATGTCTTCAGTTAAAATAAATTCACAATTATTTTTTTTAGTTGAACCCGTTGCGAGCAGTTCTGTTGCCAGTACTTCTATTGTGGGCACTCCTGTTGCAAGCACTTATGGAGCTAGCAGTCCAGCTGACTGTGTTACTGGCAGTATTACAACTGAATCTGCAGGTAATATATTAATTTTAAGTAAATTTAAAAATTAAAGCAGGGTATACAATAATCAACTTATAATATATTTGTTTTTAAATATGACATGTTTTATAAATTAAATTATATTTTTAGTTGAGAGCAGCCTGATGCGTACACCTCCGAAACGAGGATTTTACGAGCCACGTTATGTTGGTGACCTAACAGATGTAAACTTTTCAACCCACAGAAAACGTAAAAGATCTTTGAAACTGGTTAAAGCAACAAATACTGGACACATAAAAAAATTGAAGATTTACGAAGACAAGTTTTGGACCTAAAGAAAAGAGTTACCTCTCTTAAAGAGTTAGTGAAGGTGTTAAAGAAGAAAAACTTAATTTCTGAAAAAGTTGGAGAAACGTTAATGCTAAAAAGAAACCTGTTAATGTTAAAAACCAATAATGGTTTTTGTTTTATTTATTTATTTTTTTTGCCTTGATATGTCTTTGTTTTACTCTTGACTTTTTGTGACTTGTAAAAGTGGTTTAGTTAAGTTATGTTAGCAAGGGCTGTGCGAAATTTGCACACGGGTCCGCTAGTATTAAGTATTATTAACTTAGTTGTAATCCTGTATACTTATATAGTATGACACTGTAAGAATTTTATTACAATATATTTTATATAAAATTAATATTTATTGTTTTAATTATTGTCCTTTTTGATAAAAGTATTATGCACAAAAATTAGAAGAAAGTATCATGACTTGAACATTACAGTTAACAGAAAATAAAAGTTTATTGCCAATTACTAAAGAAACAGTTAATTTTTTATCTCGAGATATGCTGTGTTTTTGTATACTGCTTTAATTCGAGTTCGAAGCATAAATTAAAATATTTGACTCGTTCCTTAGCAATCAGCCATTAGAAAGTAAAAAGAAAATATAATGAATAAAATCAGGTGTAACCAGCGCAAAACCGACCGCCACCACAGAAAACTTAATAAAAAACTTTAACCAAAAGAATTTTTCAAATAAAAATGGTTACTTTTATGTTGTGCAGCAACTTTATCCGAATACATTTTTTCAAAATATTCACAAAAAACTTGATACGAGTAAACTTCTACTTTCAGTTGACCGTTTTTAACCAAAAGTTGAACGATCCATTTCACAAAGATCCATTCAGCCAGATTTGCTGTACCCATGTCCACGGATTAACAGACAATGCTGAAAATAGTCGAAACATGACGTATAAACTTTAATTCGTGGACATCCATCAAAATTGGTATGATAAATATCTCCCTTATATATGAGGTAGTCAGTAATAAATTTCAGTCACATTACTATTTATTTTTAGTCAAAACTCATGTTGCTATTCGAAACACTTGGATCGTAACGAGTTACGAATCAAGTTTAATACAACATATGAAGATCACAAGTAACATATGAAGATGCTAACATAAAAACTCATTATGAGGGAGTTTACCACTAATTACCACTCTTAATGTTTACCACGTTGATTAAAATTTCACAACTCTAAATGTAATTTTAAAGTAAAGAAGTGTGTTGTTCCTTTTAAATAATCAGTCAATATTCACAGCAAATATTATATCAGCCATTTAAACGGGTACAGCTACGTCTTTTTTACTAAATAGT
The DNA here is from genome assembly GCA_963971575.1 of Liopterus haemorrhoidalis. Taxonomy (NCBI): domain Eukaryota; kingdom Metazoa; phylum Arthropoda; class Insecta; order Coleoptera; family Dytiscidae; genus Liopterus; species Liopterus haemorrhoidalis. The sequence goes on along the minus strand of OZ020614.1, from coordinate 43,649,803 downwards.
ATAAACCAAATAATTAGGGTTTTTTTTTTTGATAACTTCTAACCTTATTTTTTTAAATGTAAATGTCATTTCATCTGATTTTATCCTGCTTTTTCAAAATGAATAGACCATATTAGTGTGTCGTCACATACATGTGCTGCCATCTGAGAGCTGAGTCCTTTTGAAGTTTAAAATACATGGGACATTACTTTTGTTACCTTAATTTTATAAATATTTTCAATTTTGGAGCATAAAATATGTATTTTTGATAAATATATACTAATATATACAGTCCAGATACTTTATATTACAGAATAATGATTTTATAAATATATAAATAAGGATTCGAAGATATATTTATAGGTTACGTTTTTAAATAATATGAAAATCGGAATATCTTTAGTATTTATTTAATTAACACTAAGTAATCATTAATATTTTGTTTTAGAATGCATATTGCTGTATTGTTTTGCTCCAAATTGTAACAATTACATCTACATTATTAATTGCAAATTTTTTCGTTTTTTGACAGATGAAAATGAAAAACAATAATGGAAAATTAAAAACAACATATTATTCCTTTAAACCATAGGTTCTCAAACTGGGGTACGCGAAGCATCTATTGGGGGTACGCGAGATCATTCACATAAACATACACTCATAAAGCCATATATACAAGTATTATTTTAATTTATCAAAATTGGAAATTGATTCTAATATTTTATTTAAAATTTTAATTGCGTATTTTTATTTAGCACTTTTTGTTACGCCAATGTGCATTAATGTTGGCGCCATCCCTTGATATTTGTGCGCAGTGTTGCCAGATCTACCGCTAAAGCGGTATTTCTACCGTTTTCAGATTTCATCTACCGTTCTCCCGTTTTTCATCATAATCTACCGCTTTTTACTACTTATTATTCCTAATTAAAAATAATTTAAATGAATTATTTTTTTCAATTTGTTACATCGATATTTTTCAGTAGATTGTCAAATGTCAATGGAATCTTTTGAAAAATATTTTCAAGAAGACTTTTCTGAAATGCTATGGATAAGGAATCCATTCGCTATTGAAAAGTATCCATCAAATCTCAATAATAATAATAAAGAGTCATTGATTGAAATATCGTGCGATGGAGATTTAAAAATGAAGTTTAAAGAATTGAAACTTGAAGAGTTCTGGCTCATGGCTAAAAGTGAATATCCAGAATTAGCCAAACAAGCATTATTGTTTTTAATACCTTTTTCAACAACTTATCTCTGTGAATGTGGGTTTTCCTCCTTGGTGATTTTAAAAAACAAATATCGAAATAAATTAAATATCGATCCTAATATGCGGTTAAAATTGAGTAATCGAGAGCCCGATATTGAATCACTTATTTCAAGCATGCAGCTTCATCCTTCCCACTAAAGTTGATAAGTGTATTTTCATGTATGTTTTTTTCAGTCAAGTCTGCTTTGTTTAACAATTTTCAAATTGTTCCGATTTTTTTTTACCTTTTTGGGGGTACGCGCCTGTTCTGGAATTGACATAAAGGGTACTCAAAAAAAAAGTTTGAGAACCTATGCTTTAAACCATTTAGATATGGCACACACACTAATTGCTATGTTACTTGCCATAATAACGATTATTAACGTAAATTTTTCAAAATTAACCTGCAAAATAATATTGTTTTGCAAAAATAATTACATATTAAATTATAATGTATAAAATAAGAATTTTAATAAATAAATATTGACTTGTAGTTTTGATGTGAAGCACTCTCTTACTTTGAAAACTTAATTTATATTTCCAAAATACAATTTAACAAAAAAACAACATGCTAAATTCAAATAAAAGGAATCCAACCGCGAGACGGCAGCACTGAATCCCATTTTGTGACGTATTACTAATATGGTCTATTGACACTACCCGAACATGCGCATTGTGTTTTACGGTCACCAAAAGAGTTGGAACATTTTAATTTACATTGAGAGATAGGCCAGGCGCCATATACTAGTTTATATATATATATGGAAATATCGTTTCATTTGTTTCCACCAATATGAGACACCGTACGGTTCTAAACAAAATTGGGAAAGCAAGAGGTTAGGAATCGACGCGATGTTTAGATAAACATTTTAAAAATTGGAAAAAAAGTGAGCCCTTATATGAAAGTTTGCTCATTACATTTTAATGATAATGACTACAAATAATATTTTCAATTTTGTATTTATTATCGCATATCTTGAAAATTCCTGTTATTGTGTGTGGGTTTGATTATAATGCACAAGTCTGTATAAATCTTTATGAACTCTTTGTTTTTCTCAGTGACCCCACACAATATTATATGCCCTGCATTGTAAATTTCTAGCCCTTCGTAAACAACACGGCAATTATTATTTAAACCCCCAATATAATTAAAATAATCGACAATGGAAAACTGTGCCGCCATTGAGAACTGACACGCTCGGATACGCAGTCTGGTAGTCAAATATTTTACTACGCGATTGTAGTACTGTTTGAAATTATTACATATGTTTTGGTGTTCATTTTTTGTTAGAACGTCGATAGATACATTTTCATAAAATAAAAATGTACTGTGCTTAAATTAACTTGTTCCCTGTTAGCATATTGACAGCTGAATACTGGACAATTCAGCCATTTTTTCGTGAATTACAGCTCCGCCAACGGTAATGTCACTTCTCAATAACTTAAAACCAGATTACAAAATATAGTATTTAAGATGTTTACAAGTAATGTCAGTTAAAAAAATGTCCTCACAGTACGTGTGTATACTTACTTGATTATAAAATTTTAAAACAAAATCAGAAAATCGCATACAATTATTTATTTTTTGTCGTTTTTTGATACACTTTTCGCTATTATTTACTAGTAAATGTCAAGTGGTATCTGTTTAAGAATGGTTTCAAAAATATCCGCGTGGCGCTACGATCTTAAAATTTTTTCCCCTATACTGCAAATACACCTTTGAACGCACTATAGATCAGTCTATCAGTTTAAAATAAAATTTTACGTTTATTTACACTATGACAACTTATTAATTGTTATTGATATATTAAGTACATACCTTAGAAATAACGTAAACGTAAAAACAACACAATTAGAGATGCCAAATTTGAATCATCCTAATTTAAAAATCATCTATTTAACAGTTATAAATGGAAGAAAACATTTGTTATTCCTCCACGCCGAACATTGACGTCCTACGGACCACTTGATTAAACTGATCTAGATTACGTTTTTTCTTCCTGTTATCCCAGTGTTACCAACTCATACGAATTTTTGTCGCAGTGCTGACATACATTGGAATTATTATAAAATATATACACTTTGTAACACTGATATCTGACTAATCCAGTCTCCAAGATGGCAACTTTGCGGAATTTTATACGCTCATCTCTCAATTTAAATTCAGAATTTTTACAAAAGTCGTATAAAAAAAGTGTTAATTACAAAGCACCTCGCTTTGTACCCCTTCTTTTGGGTGGTAGTGTTATAGTTTACTCTTTTTATAAGTGGAAAACGTTTACTCCAATTCATGCAGCCAGTTCAACAAAAGTGAGGAAATATTTACCAAATTTCTTATTAATCTATAACGCAAATATTAGTATTTTTATTTAACTATAGCATCATTACTTTAGAATATCGTATTATTAGTTGTATTTCGTTATGCAAGGTGTTTTATAAAAAAATTTCTTGCTACGTATTTTTTTTTTTTAATTCCTGGAACGTAATTTATTTAGTAAATAAGATTCTTGGAAATAAACAAATTTTATTTCCGTAACATGACTTAAAACTTTTGATTGTGTACTATATTTTGGTAATAATGAAATATTTAAAATTTCTTTGATTGAATTTATACTTCGTTTTCTTTTGCTGTTTTTTTTTTATACATTTTTATTTGATAAATTATGGGGAAAGTCTAATAGCCTTTTGGGTTCAAATTCCATACATATACCCACTATAGCTCACAGTGAATTAATCCTTGTTTATAATCCTTTCGTTACTTTATGCATGTAAACAATTCAGGATCCTCTTAAGTACCACATTCAGAAAATTAGAAATGAAAAACAATCCAGAAAATAATATATGTAGATAAAAATAAACTTATCAATTAATTTGTAGATGTAAAACAAAATCAAATGCTAAAAATTCCTTACGCATACCCATTTAGATGGTTAAATGATATCTGTGGATATACATCTATCAAATATCGGCTTCTTCTTTTCTAACCTTTTTACTAACTAAACTCAACTTAATCACCTAGTTTTTAGGTACACACTACTTTATTTTATTTCTCTATATATATATGTATATATAGAAACGGAAAATTTCTTTCTTCTCGTTGAAACACGAATACAATATTTGGATAGTTGGGAAAAGAAGAAAAAAACTATTCAAACATAATAGGTGTGTTCGATTTGCACATTTGCAGTTACTGTTTACTGCCGCGTTAAAAAAATCTGTTCATTTGGTGGCAGTAACTGCAAATCTGTTCGATTTGTCGTAATTTACTGCCAGTTTATGACGCTACTGCGAAAAAGTTACAGCTGTTTCTCTTGCGGATTATTTGTTACGGCTGTTACGCTTTAACGCGGCAGTAAACAGTAACTGCAAATGTGCAAATCGAACACACCTAATAGGTGTGTTCGATTTGCACATTTGCAGTTACTGTTTACTGCCGCGTTAAAAAAATCTGTTCGTTTTGTTTCGCAGTAACTGCAAATCTGTTCGATTTGTCGTAATTTACTGCCAGTTTATGACGCTACTGCGAAAAAGTTACAGCTGCTTCTCTTGCGGATTATTTGTTACGGCTGTGTTTGTTTACCTTTTTGAGTTGGTACTATAGATAAAGAATAAATGGTTGGTACTTTGTTTTTGACTTTTTGACAGGAATATGGCTAGCATATTTGTTTTGATATTTATACTATATTCTTTGATGGCTAATGTCTTACAAATTCTTTTTTTTTTAATATCTTGGGACAATAGTTTCTACAAAAATTTTCAGTTTTTCTATCCTGGGGCATTTTGTAAACCTCGCAAATACAGTTCATAACTTCATCATCCGAACTCGAAAAATCTAAAACTGAATCAGATGATTCTGGATTTGATAATATTTCAAGATCCATTAAATATATCTAATATTTTTCACCCTTTTGACACTAGGCTGACCAGATTTTTTTACAGAAAAAGAGAATACTAAAAAAAAAGGTTACACTCCAAAAATTCAAATAATGAGCAAAAAACAGAAGTCCTCATTCAAAAATACTAGTGACGAGCAAAAAAAAAGATCTTCACTCCCAAAATAGAATCAAAAATACTAGTGACGAGCAAAAAAAAAAAGGTCTTCACTCCCAAAATAGAAGTGATGAGCAAAAAAAAGGTCCTCACTTCTAAACTAGAAGTAATAAAAACAAGTGACCATCAAAAAAGAGTATATTCAGGTTTTTTTTATAAAAAGTAAGAGTATAGAAAATATTACTCAAAAAAGAGTATAATACTCTTAAAAACAGTACGTCTGGTCACCCTATTGGACACACAAGATAATCTCCGAACTAAATGGTAAAAAGATTCTTAATCTGGAAAGTTATTTGACATCTGTCTGACATTTAACAGTTACGTCAGACGTACTTCTTATTCTTTACGTATAAACAAATCGAACAGAAAATTAAACTCGCTGTATGTTACCAGTTTTTAGTAGTAAACTGCTAACTGCAGCGTTTTACTGCTAGCATTTAGCAGTATTACGCCAAGGTGCAAATCGAACATACCTATTATATATATATATATATTATTTTAAGAACAAATTCATTATTTTAACGAAAAAGAAAGTATTTTTGTCAATTCATTAAAAAAATATGTATAATATTTGTAAAAATATACTCATTGCGCTGTTCATAAATATAGCAGTACACTTCATAAAATAAATAAAACTCATTTTAGTATTAAATTTTCTTTATTATTTCTATAATACTTGGTTCCAAAATAATGCGAGTAAGGTTTTAGTGCGGGTTCCAACTTCATCCATGTCCCCCTACGTGGCTTTATAGGGGGCAACCATCATTTTTTACTCTCCGTGCAGTTTAAATTGATTATGTAGGCTAAACCTTAAGAGATATATCGATATAATGTAAACAAAAAATCTAGATCTTAACTAGATCAAAAAAAAGTCCTTGAGAGCATATACCTATCGAGCCACGATATTATGTATTAGCCAATTTTCTGTTTTTAAACGTAATAGTTTTTGTATTATAAAGTTTGTGGGTGCATAACATCGGAGTGATGTATCCATTATTTTAGAATAACAAATTAGAGCATTTCACGTAGAATGATAATGTATTTAACAATATACATCAAAGATTAATAATAACGGAGTTGTCACAGTGTAAAGCGTACACATGCACAGAAAAGTTTAAAGTTGTATATGTATGTCGCTATTTCGTGCGGAACTTACCAAAAAATGGCAGTGCTGGAGATTTCTGTATTTCCCATTGTCTAAAAGTTAATTGCAAATTATATTATCGTTTTATATATTTAACTTTAACGTTGTGAGCGTTATGTTCTACTTTTTTTTATTTTAAAGTAGTGAAATGCCGTAGCGAAACACACGTACACCCACTAGTTACATTATATTAAGTGGAACGTTTTATTTCTTATTTCAAATTTCCCTGAGTAAAATTTACTTTTGTTTTATTTTCTATGATTTGTGAACTATTTAAGTCATTTTAACTGTTATATTATTTTCTTAATACTAAATTATCGTTATTTTTTCTGTGATTTGTGAACTACTGTCTGGCTAACTTAAACTGGCCGGTTGCGCTATAGCGAAAAAATAGAAGGGGAGACATCGTTAGTATTCGTGTAGCAATCGTGCGGCACGGTCACACAAACATTAATTTTCAGACCAAATTGGGAAGCGGTGTTGCGTATACAATGTAAAACTGCATTTTTCCGACCGTACTCGGGTACACAACTTATATCTCGGAGCACAACTTGTATCTGATTCACTCATAATACTTTCGCACTCTGCGCAGTACAGTGTCTCATTAGCTATTTTAACATAGCCCGACAGTATTTATATGTAAGCCAAATGAACTTTTGTATTATTGTATTGTTTTTGTATTTATTTTTGCCAATGTTATTAAAAATATGTGTATAAAAACTCACTTTCAATATTTTTTTTTTACGATTGATTACTTAAATTTGTAAAAATGTGCGCTTTGAGCGACATTTGTTGAGCAAAATCACTGTATTTGAAAATAATTAATAGTAAATAAAAAAAGAAAAATAATACAATTGAATCAACTATGGTTATTACATATATTTTTGTTTAATTTTGATCAATTAGAGATGCGCTAGGTAATCTAAAGCAGTGTTGTTAATATTTTCAAGCTTTTTTCAAGTCATAATGAACAATTTTTGTAGCATGATGACGCAAAGAAAACTGTTAAACTCACATCAAGGGAAAGAAGATTTATACGTTTTGCTTCTGTTGAATATGATGGTCAATTGTACATGACGCCGCAGGATTTTCTCGAATCTGTCGTAGAACAGGACCCTAGACGTAAGCATCTTTTATAACTATGGATGATGTAATTATTTAAGTTTAAAAAAAAAATCCTAATTCTGTAGTACTGTATGCAACTTTTGGTTGCATTCTTTTAGAAATTGAATTATTGCACCATCTAAAACAAAATTAATATTATAGTTGAAAATAAAAATTATTTACAGCGAGAATGAAACGTAAGGTATTATATTTGAAAGAGATAGATAAAATTAGAACGTCTACTCCATCGTTAGGGTATGGATCAGTTAGGCTTTTCAGAGATCTTCGCGACAAAGGTAAATGCCTATTATGCTTTTAAGTTTTATGCAATAGAACTAATAATAAGTGAACAATAATATAATAAGTTTTTTTAGGAATTATTTCATACACTGAATATTTGTTCCTGCTTTCAATATTAACCAGTAAGTTTTTATATTAAGTTGTCTGAAAAACAAAAATTGACTATTCTTTTACTCTTTCAGAACCACAGTCAGGCTTCAAAATTGCATTCAATATGTTTGATACGGATGGAAATCAACGTGTTGATAAAAATGAATTTTTAGTGGTAAAGAAACTTTATATATATTTTCTCAAGTTCTTAATATTTATTTTCATATTTTATTTAATTTGTTTCTAGTTTTAATATGACGGTAATGTAAAATTATGTATTAGGAACTTAAGTTATATTTTTACTTTTTATTATTTGAAGACCAAGTCTTATATACCACTGTGTTGGGCCGCCGGTTTTATGTTACAGAATTATTATTCCAACCTTCGAACAGGAAGCCGCAGCTGCCTTATGGAATAATAACATCAACAGAAACTGGCAGCTACAAACATTGGTATATGCTTTTCTTTATTTTATTTTGTTATTTTATCAAAACTGGGACCGATTCTAATTCTGTAATTGTCAACTGTTATTTTTGTTTCTATTTTAAATTTTATTGCAATATTTGTAGCATTAATACATATTTATGAGTACTGAAACCCAGTTTTGACTGCTGTATTACCTATGTATTGCTCCAAATAATTAATAATTCATTGTAGAACTGTTTTTCATAAACAGAGTTGTCAGGAGAAATTTTATCATATTTCTAAATAATTGAACTAACCAAGATGGGTTCTAAATTTGTAATTATTTTGAGCAATATCCATTCAGAATCAACATTATACCAGAAGACAAATTTTCAGATGGAAAAAATCTTCAGTTCTTCATGGAAAGGTAAGCGCGGTATTGCTGAAGGCCAGACTGCTGATGGTAAAGTACAAGATCAGTATGTGGATGATGAACAAGGACTTCAACGCAAGCATAACGTGGATACAACCCTTGCTATCCACTTCTTTGGAAGTAAAGGTCATGATGAGTTACGTTATGAAGGTTTTAAACGTTTTATGCAGAATCTTCAGACAGAAGTACTTGAGCTAGAATTTAGTGAATTTTCCAAAGGTTTACCTACTATATCGGAAGTGGATTTTGCTAAAATTCTGCTTCGATACACATATTTAGACACTGATGAGTAAGACAGTTTTTTTAGAATGTAATTTGTTTCTTTATTTATTATTTTTATTTTTAAGGTATGATATGTATTTGGATAGGCTGCTAGATCGTATCAAAGATGTTAGAGGCATAACATTTGAAGAATTTTATGTGTTTTGCCAATTTTTGAATAATTTAGAAGACTTCAGTATAGCAATGCGCATGTATACCCTAGCTGATCATCCTATTTCCAAAGGTAAGTTTTTAATATATTATTTAAGGGTGCGCACAACCGTATAGTTTTTTTATACCAGACTAACAATTTGAAATAAAGTTAGTAACTATCTATACATCAAAATTTTCAGCGAATTTTTATCTATCTAATACGACATTTTTAATTGTTAAAAAATCTTTCAGGTAATTGTAAATACACAAATTGCATTATAGACGCCATCTTGTAAACCATTCGACGCATATTTGTGTACTATGCGGCAAACTGTAGCTAAAGCTTCATTCTACAAATATATTTCATGATATTTTTTTCTATTGTGAGAACTAATTATAGTTATTGTGCTTGGTAATCTACTTTTGCCGCCACCTCGAATCTGCCGCGGTTCTCAATATAGGTGCTGCGGGTAAAAATTATTGATTAGATGTAAAGAATATTTGTACCAAGTGACATTTCATTATCTTCAAGTATAATATTTTTCGACGAAGGTTCTAAACTATAAACAATCATGTCGAAAAAAATGTTGACGTATTATTTGAACATTTCTATTCAAAACTATATAAATACAAAACTTATTTGAAACCCACAAATATATTTTAAAAATTACAGAACATTGATGTGTGATACCTATTATTAAGTTATTGAGCAATATCCTATTAGATAGATAAAAATTTTGTGCAAAATTTGATGTATAGAGTGTTACTAATTATATTTCAGTTTTTTAGGTTTGTATAAGAAACTAATAATCTCTAGGGGTTGTACGAATTCTTGTACGAACTGTGACTAAGTAAAGACGTGCTTACCAGTGTTACACAAGTGACTTAAAATTTAGTTAAAACTATAAAAAAAATTATAATTGCAAAAATCAGTATTAAAACAAAAATAAAAATAAGTGGTTGCACAAGTGGGGCACTCCCCATGAGGGGCCCAAAACCAAATAAAAAAAAAATAAACAAATAAAAAAAATCATAAGAAAAAATTAAAAATCATCATGTCATGTGACGGTGAAAATAGTGACGATACTGCGCTCAATGAAAACAACAAGAGACCTTCTACCAGTGCAGCATCCAGTGAAACACGTAAGAGATATACATTTGACAGCCAGGAGCTTATCTCCAATAACAAATATTACATCCCTAGTTCTGCGGAAACAAGCGTTTTATCCCAATCAAATACACCCGAAGTTAACGAAATATCCATCCCACCATTATTCTTACATGATGCCAATAATTATCAGGAAGTCGTTAAAGATCTAAAAGAAAACTGCGAGCATATATTCCAAACAGAGTACAGGGGCAAGTCAGTCCGAATAGACCTAACTCATCAAGCGGATTACAGAAAAATCACTAAATACTATGATCAAAATAAAGTAAAGTATTTTACCTTTCCTAGCGAAAAAGATAAAAAATTACAAGTAATTATTAGAGGAGTCCCCGTGTCATTGACCCCGGAAGAAATAATGAAAAACTTGTCAGAAATGGAATACCCAGTCACCAAGGTCGTGCGATTACTTAACAAAAATAAAATTCCAATGCCATTGTGTGCAGTCGAACTCGACAATACTGAACAGGCAAAAGATATTTTTAATGTGTGTCGGTTAAACTACTGTGTAGTAACAGTGGAATTAAGACGCAAGCCACGTGATATACCCCAATGCACAAATTGTCAAAGATACGGTCACACAAAAAATTATTGTCGTCTCACCCCAAGATGTGTCAAATGCACCGGCAATCACCATTATTCCAAATGCACCAAATCCTCCACGGAAAAACCAAAATGTTGTAACTGCAATAATGAGCATACTGCAAACTATAAGGGTTGTCCTTACTACAGAAAAACCAACGACCAAGCGGGCCGAGCTAACAGACCAGTTATCAACCCCTCTAGACCGGTATACTATCAAAATTCAACAAATCAGGGCAGAACTTATGCCGACGCGACTAGAAATGAACCCTCTCAACCGAACGTACAAGATCATCCTTCCAGCCAACAATTTTCTCAACCTCAACCCCACTCACATCCTATTATCAACGCAATAATCGACCTAATCAAACCACATATAGAAACAATAAAATCCTTCTTTTTAAACTTAATGTCATCTTTATTCCAAAATGAATAACAACAGAATATTTTCAAACCTAACTATAGTCAACTGGAATGCTGACGGTATCAAACGACAAAGATCAACATTTATAGAATTCTTAACTCGGTACAATATTTCTATAGCTTGTGTCAGTGAAACTCATTTGGTAAAGAACGAAAAATTTAACATACCAGGATATATTATTCACAGAAGTGACAGAGATCACCCTACAGCATCTGGAGGAGTAGCAATAATAAGCAGAAAAAATCTCTCTGTACATCAAATACCCCAGAATAATTACCGTAATCTAGAAGCCGTAGAGGCAGAACTAACCCTACAGAATAACTCATCACTGAAAATAATATGCGCCTATCAGCAACCATCAATAACTCTCCTACAACACGACATCTATACAGCATTTAATAGTAACAAATCAACACTATTAATGGGAGACTTAAACAGCAAAAATACAATCTGGGGCTGTCGTGCTGAAAATCCTAGTGGCAAAAAGCTGGACACATTCATGTCACTGTATTCCATACAAATCACCCCACCAAACGAACCCACATATTATCCCCGCCGCTCAGATCACTTACCAGATATACTCGACATAGCCCTTCATAAAAACTTTTCAAAACCGATACATCGCCAAGTCATTCACGAATTAGATTCAGATCATGCACCAGTCATCCACACATTCTCAAATATTCCTCACATTATTACCCCCCCACCAAGATTAATAAACGGACCAATAAACTGGGAAATGTTTCAAAATGAGTTAAGTCAGCAAATTAATTGCACAACCAACCTGCATAGCCCGGAAAATATTGATGAAAACATATATAAAATCACAAGCTCAATAAAAACAGCCATAAAAAAATCGACAATACAAGAGTATATTCATCATAAAACACCCCATAATCAATATCATCCACCTCTCTATATCGTTAATTTAATAAAAGAAAAAAATAAAATGAGAAGAACTTGGCAAAAAACCCGCCACCCGGATCACAAGAAATTATTAAACAAGCTGGTGCATCAAGTCAAATGGGAATTAGATAATTTCAGAATACAAAAATATCAAAGTTACATAGAAAGTCTCGAAGCAGGTGACCCAACAATGTGGCGAGCAACAAAAAAATTATTAAATAAAAACAATACAGTGGCGCCGATAAAATCAACAGACAAAATATTTAGTACCGATAAAGAAAAATGCGATATTTTTGCGGAACACTTAGAAAAAGTATTCAGCCCACACCAAGAAGCCTGCAATGCGAAATTTTACCAGGAAGTGCACGAAGTCGCAAATCAACCCCTACCGGAAACAACAGAACCGTTCTCAACAACCACACCTGGAGAAATTAAAGAAATCATAAAAAATCTAATATTAAAAAAAGCACCCGGTCATGACCTTATCACTAATAATATTCTAAAATCCCTACCACCAAAGCCTATAACACAACTTGCAAACATATTCAATGCTTGTCTGAGGACAGGATACTTCCCCAAACATTGGAAACATGCTGAAATTAAACTGTTTCACAAACCGAAAAAAGATAAGCATGACGTATCAAGCTACCGCCCACAAGCCTACTTCCCTCACTTTCAAAAGTCCTTGAAAAAATTATATATTCCCGACTGATAAAATTCCTAAACGAAAATAACGTCATACCGACTTTCCAATTTGGTTTTAAAAAGAAGCACGCCACTGTACACCAACTACTTCGCATTACCGAAACAATTGAAAAAGGCTTTGAAAACAAACAGTTCGTACCTGCAGGATTCTTAGATATTGCGCAAGCATTCGACAGAGTGTGGATCCAGGGTCTTATTTATAAATTATTGAAAGTTAAAACTCCAACATACCTCTTGAAAATATTAACATCTTTTTTGAAAAATAGAAGCTTCCAAGTAAATATCAATAACACCTTATCAGAAATTAAAAACATACGAGCAGGAGTCCCACAGGGATCAGTCTTAGGCCCTGTTCTATTTAACGTATTTGTGCACGACATGCCCGTTCCAGCAGATGCAACAATCGCCATGTTTGCAGATGACACGGCAATTGTTACAAAAAACGAGGTTCAAAACAGAGCAGTAAGTGATCTACAAAAAAACCTTGATATCACTACTGATTATTTTAAAAAATGGTGCATTAAACTAAATACAACTAAATGCGAAATAAAAATGTTCACGCTAAGAAAAACTAGCAACCTGCCAGATATAATTATTAACAACAAAATTATTCCATGGAACCCGCCTAACCAAGCAATAAGATATTTAGGGGTGCATCTCGATAATAGACTAACATGGAGACACCATATTACGAAAAAACTACGAGAAGCCCAAACCAAATTAGCGATGCTCTATCCATTACTAAATAGGAAATCAACCCTAAAAAGAAAATGTTCCCTCTTAATATATAAAGGTATACTGAGACCTACCTTGACCTATGCGTGCATGGTATGGGGTGCTGCACACCGAACACACATTAAAAAACTGCAAGCTTTTCAGTCGAAAGTATTACGGATCGCCACCAACAGCCCGTGGTTTATCAGGAACAGCCATTTACACGAGGAACTGGGTATAATGACAATACAAGAATTTATGAAAAAGCTGTCAACAACATTTTTCCACAGAATTGGACAGTGCTCCGGTGCCACACACTATGAACTGGGCAAGCGAAAAATCCACAGAAGATTAAAGAGAAAATTACCACAAGACACTATAATAGACAGTGACAGTGATAGTGCGGATAGCGAACAATCTAATTAAACATAGTAGCGAATCAACAGACATAAAGTGAAGTGACAGGAGAGTTCTTCGAACCGACCCCACAACGTGACAAACCCTGACAAACACTGTATTATCAGAACTATGTGTTACATCATGTATGTAGATCTAGTTAAATAAAGAGTATTAATTAAAAAAAAAAAAAGGGGTTGTACATGGCGTTAAGTAGAGTTTTAAATTTTATTATTTCTTCTATTATTTAAGACGAAGACAATATGAGGATGTTAGAGGTTTAGGCCAAAACCAAAATATTTATAACGATAAAAAAAAACTGTGCCTCCCTCAAATATTTACTGACCCCCCTCCCCAGATTTTAAAAGCTAGCCCCGCCACTGTGTAGGTATGTAGGTTTCAAAGATTCCTTAACATCTCTTAGGACCAATAAGATATCGATTTGGTTTTTGTTTAGAAAGATTACCCATACCAATGCCGAAAAACCTATTTCAGGATTTTGTCCTAATTAACTCCTAAAGGGATGAATCTACATTCAGGGTGAATTATGTATCCCGTCGTATTTCCTGCATTTGTTGGGTTATAACATTTCTTTTTGTTACATAGGTGTCTCGAAATGATTTTGACATTTTTTTTTAAATTTCACTCCTAAAGGGTGAAAAGGGGTGAAATGTGAATTCAAGGATTCCTTAAGGGCGTATCACACTAGAACGCTGTCCAAGTTTTAATTTTGTAGGTTTATTTCAGGATCCACGTCTTTAGGTTTTGACTTATCACACAGTATTTGAATAATATTTAAGACTTGGAAGTTTTTTGTTTGCGCATGTGTACATTGTGTTATTATGATAGTTGACAGTTTTAATTTGAAAAGTTTATTTGTGAGGTTTCACTAAATTAATTAGTTGTTCTTCCAAAATCATTTTTTTTTTAAATATTGCATTCGAAAATAACAATTATACAACAAACTAACCTCAACGTAAAAAAAAGACAAAGACGCAAAACAGCTAAGAGCGAGAGGGCATCAGTTGGCGCACGCGCTTTTTGACAAACCTGGATAAATAGACACAGGAATTGAAACTTGTTCCATTTGCCTAGTCTTTAAAACCTAGGTTTTTTTTTCATACTATCACACGCAAATGATTTCGATTCGAATGTAAAAACCTTAATTTTCCAAGTCAAGACATTAGTATTAACTCTAGTGTGATAAGGCCTTTAATCAGACCAATTCTGTAACTCAGTTACTATGATTTTAGTAATTAAATTTGTCACTATGAGCAAGGTTAGTTACTATCATGAATGAAAGTCATTATACTTTCTATAATATTTTATCTTGTAGTAACGTTACTACACAGTAATTTTTTACAGAATTGATCTGAATATCTCTTAGGACCGATGAGATATAGACTTGGATTTTGCTTACAAAGTTTACTCGCATAGCTATAATTTTCCTTTTTACCTTATAAACATCTTTTTAAAAAATTAAGAAATTTTTTTGACTGTTTATTGAAATTCCACCCCTAAGGGGGTAAATGTGCTTTTACGGATTCCCCAATATCTCTTAGGACCCGATAAGATATCGACTTGGATTTTGCTTACAAATTTACTCATATAGCTATAATTTTCCTTGTTAGATTATTAACGTCGTTTTAAAATATTTAGAAAGTATTTGGACCGTTTTTTTAAATTCCAGCCCGTAAGGGGGTATATTGGTATTTTTTTATTCGACAAAACGTCCCTTGACCATGACGTAAGCACCCACCAAGAAAGGATTTTTCGAAATTCGATTCCTAAGGGTTGAAAAAGGTTGGTTTATGTTTACACAGGTTACACCTACAAATGCTACAAATTAATAGTCAAATTAAGTGATCGATCCACGGAGTTAAGTTTTTAAAAATAATCTTTTATTGTTGTTACATTAATGTTCAATGTAAAAACTACAACTAACTTATTTCTAATATGTATAATAAGATTTTAAACTCATTCTAATCTGATACAATGTCAAACATGGTCTTTTTATAAGATAATGTTGGGTGCCAAATGAGTCGGCAAGGTGTCCGATGGCTGAGACGGTATGTAACACCTCCGGCCGCAGTCGAGAACTATTGGGGTTCACCACAAAGTTCGAGCTGTAACTTGAGGAGCCTGGATTGATGAGACTTCCTTGGGTGATGATGATATCTCGAGCTCAGTGAACGTAGATTTTTCTTTGAACATTTTAAGTCTGTTACATGTGTAACTGATTATTGCAATTCCAATCAGGGTATATAACAAAATGGTATAGACACTGATTTTATTGTGAACTGTGCTGTCGTGGACTTCTTTCAATTTTAAGTTCTGTTCGTTTAAATGGTTATTCACAATTTTGAGTCCATCCAGAGAAATTGATTTTAATTTAATTGGTTCTAATTTCTTGAGGTTTTCACTAAATCACTAGAGTATTTTATCTTTGGTAAATTAATTTCTTTAAAGATTAATTTCGAGTTTTTTGCAGTTTTTAACAAATTGTTTCCTACGTACACTTCACACGTATTGTCCATTTCGATAAGAAAAGTTCCGTTTAAAGGAATATTGTCTGTCGTCTTTGCAACTTTTTACGGCCACAAATTTATCAGGGATTATAATTATCCAGTTATTATCTTCAATTTTTCTAACTTCATTTTCTTCTATGTCCATCGTGAGTAGTGGGCAGTTGTCGATGTTCGATGAATATTGCAGCAGTTGTAATACGCACTGAATCTTGGTGTCTCTCGTTTTGGTTAAAAGCACTTGTCTGCAGATGAAGAGTCCTTGATAGATTTCTAGGCAACCATCTTCCAAAAAGGCGTAGCGTCGCTCATTAATGATACGTAATTTTGAATGTGGAATTATAACTTTAAATGATTTTGCTGTAGGGGTAGGTAATGGGTGTAAGCGGTAATATTCATCTACGTTTCAATCTCTACGATAGGTATTTCTAAAATGAAAACTATCTTGTTACTTCTAATAATACTTCGGTTATTTTTTCTAATAATTTTATATAGTCTAAAGTTGATTCAAAACAAAATTTATTCATCTTTAGATTATGAGTGACATTATTCATTTCATTTTGTAGTATTTTTGGATCTACAATTGAGAGTATTTAATTTTGAAAAAGTAATCGCCACTTCAATTTTTTCGAAGGTGTGTTATATAATTTGCATAAAACTTGAAGTTACTAAATTTAAAGTTGGTTTTACACAGTTCAATTAATTGATCAATAAATTGATCAAGTTTTTTGTCAATTAATTGAAAAATTTATTGGTAACCTTGGAAACAAAAGCACCACTTTACACACATCAATTTATTTAAGAATTTTTTTGAAAACTTTTACATTACCAACTGTAAAACATGTTGACATATTTATCAGAATAAAAATAGTAAAAAAATCTTCACAAAGATACGAGCTGTGAACAAAAACAAAAGAAATAACCTAGATGACGGTAAATTAGAACGTTCGAGGTTCTGTCACATTTGAAAACGAAACACAAACTATATATTTGGAGGTTATGCTACAACTAAACAGTTGGCAATATCTTAACAGATAAAAATATACCTAGAATTCTCTAAAAAATTGATGAAAAATAGAACTTGTTCTATTTTCAAAATAAATTGATCAATTTTTTTGTCAATTAATTGACGAAAGTTTTATACTTTACACACATCAATTAATTGAATGTCAACTTTTTCAATTAATTGATCAATAAATTGAATCGTGTAAAACCCACTAGAGAAAATAGTGGTAATAATCAATTTTTGTCACACGTGTGGTTTGGATCATTTGTTCTAATTGCATAATCCTTGATTTAAGTATTAACTGATCATGTTCTAAAATTTTTATATTTGATTGGAAATTCTCAATTGACGTTTGTAAAAGAGTAAATTTGATCTTTTACTACGGTTCTAATTTTATTCTAATTTTTAGTTAAAGTATCAATCGCTAAATTGTATCTCTTAGCATCTTGATTCTCAAGATTTCCGGTAATGGTTTTAATTATTGAACCAAGGCCTTGATCAGTGCTCGTTTTGATCTTGATCTATATTTT
Organism: Liopterus haemorrhoidalis; assembly: GCA_963971575.1. Lineage (NCBI taxonomy): Eukaryota > Metazoa > Arthropoda > Insecta > Coleoptera > Dytiscidae > Liopterus > Liopterus haemorrhoidalis. The sequence continues at coordinate 43,631,682 of OZ020614.1, read as the reverse complement.
GGATTTGAACGGTTAATCTGGGATTCAACTTTATTTTCTAATATTCCTATGATCTTGAATTAATTTTTAAATTCCCGTTTGTAGTCATTATGACTATCATTTTGTATCGAAATTTTGATCTGTTTGAGTGAATTTTGTAATTCTAAGAATTCATTAATCAATCCAGTAATATCATATATCTGTATAAAATTCCAAAAGTCTACGTTGTTATAAGCTTTTCCTAATTTAATTGGAAGTAGGCCAAGATTTTTATTTAAATCGTGGAATTTTGGGTCTGCTCTGGCGGTGCAGATGGTGAATCTGTAAAAATGGGTAATTTAGGCAGTTTTTTCAATTCTTTAATGTGGACAATTTCGGTCTTGTTATTTCTTAAATGATCGCTACTTATTTCAACGCGATTTCGATTTAGCAATTTTAAGATTTTATAGGGACATAGAATTTTTTGAGTTTTTTATTTCTTCGAGAATAGGGGTTTTGCTTATTCATCATTTATGCATCTTTTAAAATACTGTCTCCTTAAGCGTTTTCTTTATTAATTACTTTCTCTATTTGGGATCTTAGTTTTTCATGAACATTTTGGTAAGCATGTTTAAGCTTGCTTTTATAATTCTCAGCGTATTCGGTGAAAAATGAATTTGGGGTGAAAATCTCAATCGGATTACGCGATTCCGTGTATCCGAATGTGCGACTTCCAAGCATTGAAAAGCTTCAGAATGTGTAGGACCAATATTTCTCCCCTCGGGACTCTCCTCTTTGTCTTCTTGATCTTGCTCATCTGAGGCCGATATTTCCTGGAGTATTTCTTCATCATTCAAAATTTGGAAACCAGGATCGTCCACATCACAATTTATCCACTCGGTGACATCTTCTTTGTCACATACTCTGCATGTTGAAATTTGTACTACTACTGTCGTGATATCTCTTATGCCACTTTCTACTGCGTTATTTGAAATTACTAACGGTCTTTTCATAATTTTATTCCACGAATTTTTCAAATTTGATACATCTAAGAATCCCAACTCTCTGCTGCCAAGTAGCAACAGTCTTTTAAATTAATGTATTTGTAGTAACTTGTCATTGTTTCTTCATTATTTTCGTCTGCTAATATTAATCGTCGAAGCATTTGTTTTCGATACAAGCGTTTGAATGTTTCTATTACACCCTGGTACATCAGTTATATTACAGACGTGACATTTGGTGGAAGAAATTTTACCGTAAACATTTCATCAATCTGGTTTAAACATTCTATAGACGGTGCATTGTCGAGTTATAACAAAGTTTCCCCACTTTTATCTATAGAATTTTGATATTTTTTTCACTTCCGGAATCCCCGCAGGGGAAGTTCATAATGGCCATAACACCTGGCCATTTGTCGAGCTTTTGGGCCTGATGATCCCACGTACCCAGAATCACATATCATTTGGGAGGAAACAGTTCAGAGAAGCCGATTGTGGGAATAGGCTTATCTGTTGTCTCTTTTATCTCCCACTTAAATTCCTACCCACGTGTTTGCCGTGCGTGGAGACCCGTAACGCCGGAGAAGAGGGTCCTGGTCGGTTGAGGGAGACTGCTGCCCGCGGACAGTACGATCCCAACACGCCTTCTTTGGCCTCGGATTCGGTAAAACGGGAGGCTGAGTCTGGTCAGCTCAGTCAATCGGCTGGTGTCACGGTTCATGAATAGAGTGGTTCCACTACTGTATCGTGGATGCCGGGGTAATGCCGTGCTACTAGACAAGTATTCGGGGGTCTGTGGGAACGGCTGCAGCTCGCAAGGTTCCAGAGTTGGCTACTTTTGGTTCTCGAGGGGGTCGAGCAGCCCGTGACTACTTCCTCCGATGCTATATCATCTTGACATGCTTGGCGCAATGAGCCGGTTTGCGGCCAACGTCCCCGGTGTGGGGCTCCCTGGTGGGTGGGCATGGCAGGGTGATGAAACTTAATATACGGGTATGGCTACTACCCGGAGGGATAAAAATTTCTTAAATTCCGCCAAAGTTGAGAGTAAACTCCGGAAAAAATCAAACAAGAGACTTCGTCGTGATGCTCAGTCATCCGATGAGGGATGTATAAGGCCTTCTCCCAAGAAGGTAGACAGATCAGTTGAGTTTTGTGCGCCAGTGACTCGTTTTCTTGTCGTGAAGGTGCAAGAAGAGGGTAAATCTTTTAAAGAGATCTCCTCCTTCTTTGTTGCCCGAACGCTGGGAAAAATGTGTCCAACTGGTATTAGGTCGGTAAGAAAACTGTCGGATGGCACATTATTGATTGAGGCAGAAACTGAGGCAGTGCCGGCTCCACAATGGATGCAAAGGATGCGTCGCATCGGGCCGCCATCGCGACAATTGATTGAGTGGCGCCGTTTTTATACTGGCGAGCTATGTAATACTTATAAGCACTTAAGTATTTTATTATTACCTGTTTCATAGTTTCTAAGGGAAAATATAGTGTGTCAATAAACAGACAAACAAACTTTAAGGAAACCGACACATTCTCTCCGCGTTTCGCACGGATTTCCTTGCGGGGGCAAGAGCATGTGACGGCGTGGCTATTCTCGTTAGAGACACACTGTACCACGATCCTGTAGATATTGTCACGGAGTTGCAGGTCGTAGCACTTCCCCTCCAGTTGACGATTTGTTCTATCTACCTTCCCCCTGGTATTCGAACCGACACCCGAGTTGTCGTGAATGTCATCGATCAACTCCCACCACCCTTCATACTACTAGGTGATTTTAACGCCTATAATGTGTGTTGGGGATCGGTGCGGAACGATCGACGGGGACGTCACCTGGAGAAAATGTTAAACAATTTGAATTTGAGCTTTTTGAACGACGGAAGACCCACGCACTTTTGTGCAGCAACGGGTACATTCAGTGCCATAGATCTGAGCGTCGTTTCAGGAGCCATAGCTCCGTTGTTCAAATGGGATGTGCATCACGACCTTTGCGGTAGTGATCACTTTCCAATCCTCTTAAGTCCTCTGTTCAATACTGTTACCAAATCCCGCTGGTCACAGTGGGTTCTTCGAAAAGCGGATTGGACCAAGTTTGCGGAATCATTCTCTCATGAGGATATTCCGATCTTGACCGTAGACGAGATCAATAGATTCCGTCGCTGTCCAACAGAGGAAAACCTGATAGCCTTTCAACGAGCGAAAGCTCGTGCTAAGAGGATTGTGAAAGAAAGCAAGCGCGAATCATGGCGCAAATACGTGTCCACCATTACAATTGCTACTCCAGTGGCCAAAGTTTGGGAAAAGGTCCGGAAAATCTCCGGTCGAAATACATCTACAGCCATTGCTGGACTATCGGTAAATGTTAACGTAGTTACATCAGCGGTCGAAATTGCTAACACTTTGGCATCTAATCTTGCGTTCAATTCTAGCTCCGAACATTATCCACTCGAGTTTCTAGCTCGTAAAGCAGGTCTAGAATCTATACCTCTTAATTTCTTCTCCAGAAATGACGAGGTATAAACCTGCTTTTCTCTCGTGCAGAACTAGATAGCGCCATGTCAAAGTGTAAGGATAGCTCTCCTGGTCCAGATGCGATACATTATCGTATGATCCGAAATCTTCCGGAATCATCTAAGTCTAGGCTTTTGAATGTCTATAATAGGATATGAACTGAGGGTAAGTGCCCGACCAAGTGGAAGGAATCGCATATAATTCCTATCCCCAAAGTCGGGAAAGATAAACACTTGCCTTCTAGCTATAGACCTATATCGCTGACCAGTTGTCTCTGCAAACTCATGGAGCGAATGATCAGCAAGCGTCTGATTTGGTTTTTAGAATCAAACGACTTGCTGGCCAACATACAGTGCGGCTTTCGCCGTCACCGCTCAACAGCAGATCATCTGGTCAGACTAGAGACAGCTATCAGGAATGCTTTCGTTGAAAACAAACACCTGGTAGCTGTGTTTTTCGATATTGAGATAGCCTAATACACTGCATGGATATATGGTATTCTCCGTACTCTGCATTCTTGGGGTATCCGGGGACGCTGGATGTTCTTTTTAAAAGAGTTCATGTTGAACCGGCGCTTCATGGTGCGGATTGGAAATAACCTGTTACAAATGTTCGCACTGGACAATGGGGTCCCACAAGGCTCCATGCTGAGCGTTACGCTATTTTTGATTGCCATTAACGGTGCAGCTCCATGTTTTCGATTACCTGTACAGAGTTCGATATTTGTCGACGACATTGGTATCTTTGTCGCCGGACAAAAACAAGTACAATCGAACGTCAGCTTCAGCTGACCATCAATCGTCTCGATAAATGGGCAACCGAAAATGGCTTTAAATTCTCGACCAGCAAAACTGTGTGTGTCCATTTTTGTAGGACAAGGGGTGTCCATCCCAATCCTACACTCAGGCTGAATGGAGCACAATTACCATTTACCGATACTGCCAGATTTCTGGGTCTAGTTTTTGACAGTCGTCTAACTTGGCGGGCACATTTTTTGTCCGTCAAGAAAAAATGTCAAAAGTCGCTCAATTTGTTGCGGGTCCTCAGACACAAGACATGGGGAGCAGTCATGTTGCGTTTATATCGTTCTCTAGTGCGTTCTAAGCTGGACTATGGATGTCTAGCTTATGGGTCAGCTAAACACCAAGAGATAAGAATTCTTGACACTGTACATCACACTGGGGTTAGATTGGCCACAGGTGCATTTCGCATCAGCCCAATACCAAGCCTGCTGTGTGAAGCAGGCGAACTGTCACTGTACAATCGTCGTAAAATTCTATCCTTGCGATATATGGCTGCACTCAGTGCCAAGCCAGATCATCCCGCGTATGACCCTATTCTACAAAATAGGCATACAGAAACTTATGACAGAAAACCAAGAGCCAATAGGCGTTTTGGTCTGAGGACTTTCGACATTTTGAGTGACATTCATTTTAATATGCCCGAAATGGCAAGTTTCGTTTTGTGTGCTGTTCCACCATGGACGCTGCCGCGTCCGCTTGTGAATCTTACATTAACTAGGTTTGATAAAGATACTACGTTGCCTATAAAATACATGAGTTACAGAGAACACTGGTCCCTAGGTTCGAAGATACTGTCATTTTTACTGACGGATCAAAATCCGGAACCAGGGTTGGGTGTGCGCCAACAGTTTCAGTACCGTCTGCGCTCCATAACGAGTGTGTACACTGCTGAGCTGTATGCCATTTTTAAGGCCCTGTGTTTTGTTTCGTCAGAGCAAAGTCGGTCAAGTGTTATCTTGACGGACTCGCTGAGCGCTCTGAACAGTATCCAAGATCCAGATCCAGTGCATCCTTTTGTACTAAAGATCCGGTTGCTACTCCACAATCTGAATGCTCAGAATGTGAGGGTGGAGCTGTTTTAGATACCGGGACATGTTGGTATTAAAGGCAACGAAGCGGCTGACGAAGCTGCAAAAGCCGCCTCCCACAGACCTATGATTGATGTGATTTTTATATTCCCAGATGACGCAAATAGTCATCTGAAACATCTGGTTTTAGCCAGGTGGCAGCATGAGTGGGGCAGTATACAGAACGTCAAGTTGAGACATTAAGGGAAACGTTAAACCATGGTGTTCTTCCTGCAGGATTAACCGTAGGGAGGAAACTGCCGTCACACGCCTCCGTATAGGCCACTGTTAGTGGACCCATGGACACCTCCTTCGGGGTGAAGAGTCCCCTATCTGTGAGACGTGTAACACACATTTGTCTGTGTTGTACTTTTTAACTGAGTGTGTACAGTTCGAGAATGTCAGGGAGAGGTTAGGCCTATGCTATGACCTGTCAGTTGCTTTAGGTGACGACAGAGTACTCATGGACAGGCTGATACTCTTCCTGAGAGAATCGAACTTACTTTTTTATTTGTGAAGTCTAGCACCTTATTTTAATGTGTACTATTTATAGACTGTGATATTCGATGGTAATTGGCCCTTTACAGCCCCTTACCATCACCCTGCGTCTGTTCATTTTTTCGAACAGACTTTTTATTTTATTTATTCGTATTTGTCCGTGCAAGATTTCTTTTATTGAGTAGGCGTAATTTTAATGATTTTATTTATTTATTTATTGTCTAATTTTTGTTTTTATTATGTAGCGTAGTCATTTAGATGAGCTGCGTTAGGCGCAAATAGCCTTTGTTGCTGTGCGCCAATATTTTTTAACTAACTGACTAATTAACTCTCCCCAATTTCTTTCCACTTTCTTCTTTGGACATCCCTCATGTAATATTTTTTATCTCTCATGTCCCATAAAACCTTTTTTCACTTATTAAACTAATTAACTTTTCGACGTTCATGATAGGTAAATAATTATGATAAATATGTCTTAAATTCCCCTCGTTCGCATGTAAAATTCCATCAGAATAGGATTGTTGGTACGTCGGCTGTGTTCGTCCGAAATTGGACCGATAACTTCGCATCCACTAGACGATCTTCAATTTATTTTGCTGTGATGGGATCGGTCGCAGTTTTTCGTCCGAAATCTATTCTGATCGGATCGGATCGGATGAAAACACATCCAAAGGACGCGCTTCAATTCATTTTGCTGTGATGCGATCGTTCGCAGCTTGTCCGAAATCTGATCGGATCGGATGAAAACGCGTCCAAAGGACGAACAGCCCTATGTACAGCGCGATCAAGAAATCTTGTCCGTTATGCAACACTTGTCAGAAACATTTAGTTATCAAACTTATTTCCAAGGACATGTACACATAGGCGTACATTCTATTTGTATTACCTTATACGAATTGATTATTAAATGAACACTATTTTTCTCTTCACGACAATGAGTTGACAACAGGTATTAAGTTAGGAACATATATTTTCGTTGATTCTCGGGTGAGTTCGGACCAACGTATAATCTGATTGGTTCTTTGCTAAATTGGGATTTTCAGCTGTGGATTAGGACACAGTTTTGATATTTTTAAACTCATTGTTTACTGTTATGTAACTGACAAGAAATTTTGTTCGCACGGTATATTCACCGCACGTCTAGCACTAACAGGTACGGACGACGTGCCGAACCTGTTGTCACCTCGGTGGATGAGCAACGAATGATGTATTGTTTTTTACAGATGAATTCCACAGAGCTGTTAAAATTTGCACTGGTACAAGTTTAAGCGAACATTTGGTGCACACTGTATTCGCTATTTTTGATGAAGACGGCGATGGACTTTTGAGCTATAGAGAATTCATTGCAATCATGAAAGATAGAGTACACCGTGGATTCAAGGTAATGTATTAAATTTACACGTATCTCATCACAATTATTAACACACACACACACACGTGCGCTTTTAATTTTTATCGGAATTTCTCTTTGGGCATACTAATATTAAGCCGTATGCGCGTATGCGCGTTCGTGTACTTGTTTACGTGCGTTCGTTGGTGTGTTTTCATGTGCCCCTTTTTGTGCGCGTTTGTATGCTATATCGTGCGCGCGTTTTTTAAATTTAATTTTGATCACAAATAAAAATAAGTTGCAAGTTAATTGCCTTATACCCGTATAGATACAGGTTGGTTATTTGCTATTGGATTACATACTGATTTAATAGGAAAATTTAATGAATTAAATTTCAGATTACATAATAAACCACCATATTGCTCAAATGATAAATGTAATAAATACGTTCAAAGCTAAAATGGTGTTATGGAAGTCGCATCTGTTGAAAAACGTACTTATTCCGTGCAGCATTTTGACACACCTCTAGAAGAGTTTAGTTCTGGATTTCAGGAATTTTATTATTTTAATTCATTTGTAATAATTTTTGTAAATTCGTTCAATTCTACAGACGTAGACGTGTCCGCTAAAATTACAACTTCTTTTCAAATTATTAATTTTGATAACTTTAAATTGTAAACTATAAATATAAAAATTAATATTACATCAGAATGATGAAATATTCTATAATTTAGGTAATGAAAATAACTACCCTTTATTAAGAACTAGCTGACATGCCCGGTGTTCCTCCATCCACATCTTCCTCTACCGCACTACTTCCCTACGGCTGCTATGATAATTAGGTATAGAGTTCTTAGCATTGATGCTTTTAGAGATTTTTTCCACATTATTGCCGGTTGTGGATTATAAGGTAATTCTACTGATTTTGTGAAATCTATGCGCCCGAATGTTTTTTAATTTGTTTATAAAATGTATATCCCGTGGCGAAGGCGGCGCACGCCATGCACGCAACTGCGTAGAGGCAAAATGTGACATACGTAATTTTTATAATGCCGACCCCCTCTCACGGTCATCACTGGAATACAGTCAGCGCTCGCTTAACAATGCATGCACAAATTTTCGTACGGTAATCGAACGTACTTTAAGCGGACGGTATATCTCCATATAAATGCATGTAAATATGATTATTTGGTACATACTTTTGGTCCCTATGTTCATACGAACATACATTTGTTCGTACGAACGTGTATTTTTTTTTTTTTTTGTAAATAGTTACCTTTGTTCGTTCTAACGTACCTTCGTTGTTTTGAAATTATACGCAATAAATGCAATTAAGAGTCTTCGCAATAGCATCGCTTGTTACAAGCTCCTATATCAGGAAAAAAGAAAACTGCAGTACAACTTACTATGGATACATTTCTGATAAAAAACAACAAACAATAATTACATTTATTTTTTGTACTTATTTTTCTATGTTTATGTGAATGTTTGTATGATTATGTATGTTTTATTTTTATTTATCTAACACATATTTATGCGTAATTAAGTACATATTTACTGTTACACAATACATTGTGTGCCATTTCTTGTCTATGCATTTTTTTGCCAATAAAGTCATCATATCAAATAATTATGTCCGCCTATTTCACTTATATTTTAATAAGATTGTGATATTATTCATTGCCCTAAAAACTTTTAGAAAAAGATTAATAACGCCTCAATTTGAATTGCCGCTCTGCCCGACGCGAAAACACGAAAGCGACGTTTTCGTGTGACGCGATGTACGTTCGTGCGGACAACGTGTACGTTCGTATGAACATGGGGTCATAATTAATAATGTACGTATCATCGAACGTACGTTAAAAAGACGTACGTTAATCGAGCGCTGACTGTATTTGTATTCTTCTTCTTCAGCAAATACTTGTTTTTCAATTTCCACCCATCGGTCCATTTCCAGCCGCGGTCTTCCAGTGATTTTGTTTTACTAGATTGCACGCAAGTTAGACGGTTGCCGCCGACGCTTAATACCCTCGATTACGGTTCTGACTCTTAGACTGGTTTGACTACTCTTGTGAATTTCTTTCTAGGGTTGCGTAAGTATCAAGAAGAAACCCTTATAAAATAATCAATCGTGTGTCTGCCTGTCTGTTTTGTAAAAATTGTGACCAAACTGCCAGACTTAGAAAGTTGAAATCTGGCAAGCTTGTACATTTGTCGACCCACATATACTAAAACTACTGTGATTTAAAAAACACATCGTGAAGGAAATGTAAACAAATATCTTATGTATGGAACGAAAAGATATATATTTGTATTTAATTTTAAATGAGATTTCAGTTTTTTATGCAACTTTGACCTGTGAACACCGGATTGTGCAAAGTTTTTTGTAAAAGAAATAATATTAAAATTGTGCCGAAAAAAAAAAATTATTTATATAATTTAAATGAAATCATTAATATCACATAGTGATAAAATTACATTGAGCTGTATCGCCTCCTCGGAGGTGAGACCTCTTTCTTTAAAGATAAGGCCCTTATAGGCATTGACACAGCGTCATTTACATCACCTACCCGACCATCAACATCGAAAGATTATTCGTGGGTTTAGTCAACATTTGGTTTTAGTTTTAAACTTACGTTTTAGTTTTAACCTTAAAAGATAAAACTTTCATATTGCTAGGAGTAAGTTCATACAACACATTGATTTGGTTTTAGTTTTAACGTTCTTAAAACCGACCCTGAAAAATAACTAACTTTTAATGGTGCGTTTAGTCAACTTTTAGCATTAGTCTTAACGTTAGTTTTAGATTTGGTATTATTGTTTTTATTCCGGAACATCTTTATTCATAATGTTTATTTTTTTAATCGTTATCTGGCACTAAAGATTTTGCCTTTTTCCTTTTCAAATATTAGTTAACAAGCTTTGTTCGTCAACACTGAACGAGGACTAATGCCCAATGGCTAATGCCTCGGCGTTTCATTGGCCATTTGTTAAGACTAAATCATTGTATAAACTCGTACTCATTTATTACGCTTAAGACAAAATCTAAAACTAAAGCTAGCAATAAAACTAACGTTAAGACTTATACTAAATGTTGACTAAATTAGTGAAAGTGAATTGAAAAATCGAAAAAGGTTAAAAAACAAAACATAATGTACAATATTAAAGTGCCAAAGTGCTGAGTGATAGTAACATTGATTCGGCGGATGAAATAGTAAGATAGTTAAATGAAGTAAAGCAGAAGGTACACTCGCCACCACCAATAGTAGTGTATAACTACATCGAGAACCACATGAAGAGCCTAAACAACATCAAGAGCCAGCTCACAGACGAACTCTCCATCAAGTATAGAGGGATAGTGATGGAGACAAATAAAATTGAAACCTATAACAAGCTAAAGATCATAATCCAGGAAGCCAAATTAGACTTCCATACATATACGCCAAAAGAAGAACAGGACCATAAATTCGTACTAAAAAACTTGCCCCTAACTATTAGTACCGAAGAAATAAAAACAAACTTACTGGAGCCAAATATAAAGATAGATAATATAACCCAAATTAAAAAAAAAAAAAAAAACGCGACAGCAAAATTAGGCCACTTCCATTATACATTAATACTATTGAAAACAAGGCAAAAATACGAGATATTTTTAGTATGGGAAAAGTTTGCTACTGTATTGTTTCATGCGAAAAATACTGAAGCAAGTATGGCATTACCCAATGTTATAAAGACCAAACGTTTGATCACATTGCAAAAAATTGCTTCAAAAAAACCTAAAGGTCTAGTTTGTGCTGGACTACATTCAAAAGTAGAATGCAATAAGAAAGAAGAGGAAGACATGACATAAAGTGTTCGAATTGTGACAGCAAACATTTAGCCAACAGTAAGGAATGCTCAGCCTTTATTAAAATTTTTAACAACAAACAATAAAATTCACGTATGGCGCCATCTATTACAGCAACATGTTAACATACGAAGAAACCCAGTAATTTCTTATTACGTCATGAGGAATTCCCAAAATTCAAGTCAAGACACCAAACAGAGTCAGCAACTAATTCCGACAGGAATCAACCCATAATATGGCCGACAAATAGAACATCACCGAATCAAACAACGCCGGACTGTGGCGTGTCAGAAATTTTTGTCTTGTTGAAATCATTATTACAAAATTTAAATGTAAGTAATTTTATACAGGTTATTAAAAGCACATTAACAAAAATACTAAATGCTAATGATAACATAGCAAAATTAGGCATAATGTTAGAAACTGCCTTCGAACTTTTCGGGTAACATAAAACGGAGAGCCAATAGGCCTTTTAATCCGAAGACTTTCGACATTTTGAGTGATATTGATTTTAATATGCCCGAAGTGGCAAGTTACGTTTGTGTGCTGTTCCACCATGGACGCTGCCGCGTCCGCTTGTGAATCTCACATTAACTAAGTTTGATAAAGATACTACGTTGCCAATGGAATACCAACATGAGTTACAAAGAACACTGGTCCCTAGGTTCGAGGATACTGTCAATTTTACTGACGGATCAAAATCCGGAACCAGGGTTGGGTGTACGTTCGTTGTCTTGAAGATTTCTGGTTCTCGTTTTTGACAGACGTCTAACTTGGCGGGCACATTTTTTATCCTTCAAGAAAAAATACAAAAAGTCGCTCAATTTGTTGCGGGTCCTCAGTCACTACAAGATATGGGATGCAGACCGCACCGTCATGTTGCGTTTATATCGTTCTCTACTGCGCTCTAAGCTGGACTATGGATGTCTAGCTTATGGGCCAGCTAAACACCAAGATATACAAATTCTTGACACTATACATCACACTGGGGTTAGATTGGCCACAGGTGCATTTCGCACCAGCCCAATACCAAACCTGCTGGGTGAAGCAGGCGCACCGTCACTGTACAATCTTCAATCTTCTGTACAATTCTATCCCTGCGATATATGGCTGCACTCAGTGCCAAGCCAGATCATCCCGCGTATGACCCTATTCTATAAAATAGGCATACAGAGACTTACGACATTTTGAGTGATATTGATTTTAATATACCCGAAATGGCAAGTTACGTTTTGTGTTCTGTTCCACCTTGGACGCTGCCGCGTCCGCTTGTGAATCTCTCATTAACTAAATTTGATAAAGGTGCTCGTTGCCTATCGAATACCAACCTGAGTTACAAAGAACACTGGTTCCTAGGTTCGAGGATACTGTCATTTTTACTGACGGATCAAAATTCGGAACCAGGGTTTGGTGTGCGTTCGTTGTCTTAAATCCACGTCAGCAGTTTCAGTACCGTCTGCACTCCATAACGTGTGTGTACACTTCTGAGCTGTACGCTGTTTTCAAGGCCCTGTGTTTTGTTTCGTCAGAGTTAAGTTGGTCAAGTGTTATCTTGACAGACTCGCTGAGCGCTCTGAACAGTATCCAAGATCCAGATCTAGTGCATCCTCTTGTACTAAAGATCCGGTTGCTACTCCACAATCTGAATGCTCAGAATGTGAGGGTAGAGCTGTTTTGGATATCGGGACATGTCGGTATTAAAGGTAATGAAGCGGCAGATGCAGCTGCAAAAGCCCTATGATTGATGTCAGTTTTATGTATTTTTGCTGTTAAGATAACATAACAGACAGGCAAAAATTGATGTTATTTTTGCAGATGTCGTCTTATAATCATTTGAAATGTAAAAACCAAATATGAGTCCGAAAAATAAATAATTAAAAAAGAAAAACAGGTAGTCTCCAATTATATTAATATAGATATGTATTTGTCAATCTATAAAATAATGATACGTTTCGTGCATGATAGTTTGTGTATCATCAGTGTAAAATAAAAACGAGATAATTTGAGACATATCATGAGAATTATAATTTAATAGCTATCAGTTATTGACATATTGTTTTAACAGTGTGTAATAATAAATCGAAACCAAAAACTAATAGTGTTGGTATGTTGCCATATTAAAAGGAAAAAAACTATGGAGAGAAAAAAATATACAAAAGAATTTCTACGAGCTAAATACATGTTGGTAATACTGAAATTAAGAACAGAGCACATGCGCATAAGCTCGGTGGTCGTAGTTTTTATGCATAAATAGAAATGTTTCTATTTTACGACAGTGTCTTAAAAGTTTGTTACGACCAGTATAACCACATTTATGCCAGACATAATTATTATGTCGAGAATAACCAGTTCCACATAGTTCACTTTATGTTAGCATAAGTTACGAAGATTATATCTCGGCCTTCAGCTGTTTGGCTACAATTTATACTGTACAGACAGACAGACAGAAAGAAATAAAGAAAATACTACTTTTAGTTCATTAATCTACGTCGAGCTTTCTTTTGATACCACACAACAAATATAATAAAATAATTATTTACAAAATTCAAAATTCTTAAATTATAGTTATTTTTTCATTTAAAACATATTTGTTAATATTTTCCCCGTGATTTGTTTTTGAACTCTATAGTTTTCTTGTATGTGGGTCAAATAGTTGTACAAGCATGCCAAATTTCTTTTATATTTTTGTTATATTTCCGTTTGGCCACAATTTGACACATGAGTGACGTTATTATTTGTGACAAAAAAAAACATTATGTGTTACAATTTTATTTTGTTAAAACATTTTTACAATATTTTTCTTTTTACAGTCCTACGCTAAAAACGAAGGATGGGACGCATTTAAGGTTTGTTTAAAGCAAGAAATGAAAACACCTACCTAATTTCATACATATTTTACTTCAAATATGTATGTGTACAGGGTTGTAATATTTATTTTGTTATTTCATATTTATAGAATGGACATTTTGAAGAATACATGTATAATTGGTACTTATGGTATATAATAATTATGGTTAGAGAATTTTATGTAATTTTATTTATGTCAAGTTTTGGAACGAATCTCGTTTTGAATTGTTTGAAAGTTTTGATGAGACGTTGTTTTAAAGATTTTTATGATGAAAGTTTGTCTCTTAGAGTTTCAAGTTCATTATTATTACGATATTTGTTACAGTTTTATTTAACATTTAACACTAGTAATATAGGTAGTCCTCGATTTACGACGCACCACCGTAGTAATTCGATGTTGACGTAAGTCCAATATCCATGTATAAATATATGTGTGTGTGTGCATACAACGTGCGTGCATGCGTGCGCGCGCGTGTTTGTGTGTGAGCGTGCGTGTTTGTGTGTGAGCGTGCGTGTGTGCGCGTGTGTCTGTATGCAACGCCAACTTAAAAATGAATTTATGTAGTGGAAATTTGGAAGGTGCAATACAGTTCAGGTACTCCAAAGATATGTTTAATTTTTCTGCTGGATCATTAGAAATGACCGAGTTGGCACTGCAGTATTCTTTGTAATTTACAAAGAATTTACTTATTTATTTAGATCCCAGAAGGGCTAAAATAAAAAATTCCGCCACTTCAAAATTATTGTGCTACTAAACAATACAACAATTAAATATGTTCAATAGTTTCACAAACCGGGACATTTTCCATTATTTCACGTTTGCTCATAGTTTGCTTCGGCAATGACCTGACAATGAACAGATCAAGATTGAAGATTTATGAGAGTGAGGCCAAAAGTCAACTCGACTGACCAAAGAAGACGAAGATTTTCCCCATTTAATTTCAATAAATTGACAACAAAAGAATATAAAATTCCGCATAATTTTTTGGGTCCATTGATATATTTAAAACTTTTACAACATTTGGCAACACCGCTATCTTTTTCCATAAGAGATATAGTGCATTACTAGACAAACTTACTAACGGACTAGACAAACAAAAACATGCCAGCTGACACACAATTTAGTCGAGTTCAAAATCGCTCAAGCATTGTCTTTGATTAAATTAATTTTACTGTAATATTTAATGTATACTAGACCGTTTGAAACCCACCGGTAAGTAATGTGATGTCGAATAAACACCAGTTTAAACGCCAAAGTAAAATTTACTCTAATTTGAGCATTATTAGACGCAAGCTTATATGAAAACTAATTCGAATTTTTGTATAAGTTATCCGTTTAAGATCCGCCTTTAAACGGATACGGATTTTTATTTTTTGCGGACCATCCGCTGATACGGATACGATTATTCGGCACACCACTTATTAGCACGCTTATTTTGGGTCAAATAAAATATACAAAAGGGAGTTCCAAATTTTGTTCAACAATAAGACACTTTCAATTGGCACTACTGATAAAAGTATAAATACAAAATTAAAGATAATTTTTATAAACACATATATTAATTTTAAAGATTATTAATTAATACCAGTGTTGTAATGTATCTAGTTCCAAGCATCTAGATACAGTAACTAGATACAAATTAGATACTTTTTGAAATATGTACCGGTATCTGTATCTAGATATTTAAATTTAAGTATCTTGTATCTGTATTTCAGATACTTTGATCGTTACTTTATTTTTATACCATGATACCGAGCTGATATAATAGTTTAATTATATATTGTTATTTTAAATATTTTATTTTTACTATAAATAAAATTCAGAAAACAATTGAAATTTTGACATTTACAAATTAAATTTATATGGAATGTCAGAAAAATATATATTCTCACTCGTTTTTCGTAGCTTTTGAATGGCCGTAAAAATAGTAGGTATTTAGGTACCACAATAGTAGGTACAACACTTTAGGAAAATGGGTCATTATTAATAAAAACTAAGTTTTTGAATAACTATTGTTGCTATTTTGATGAGCAATTTACTAAAAACATGTGAAAAATTATATCCACACAAGTGGTTTGGGAGTGGACCATGGTTTTGTGAAGCCAAGGGCAAGACAAATTAAGCCCTTCAAAAGTATCCAGTGATTGAAAATACACTTATAATTTTTTTGAAGCATTTCTTCACTTGAGGCCTGGCTCTATACCGCCTCACCCAAAGGCCGGTCATGCTAGTGCGGATATTAGGTTCATTTCCTAATTGAAATAAATTAGATAAGTAGATGTGTTTCCTAACGGACGTAAAATTGAATACATTATTAAACGTTCATATAAATTTAATTTGTAAGCGTGAGAATGTCAACTGAAATTTTGTTTATAAATTAAATTTATATGGATTGAAAAAAATAAATAAATACATAATAATAATCACATATTTCTTATCAGTAATTTTTATAACTAACATAATACATACGTTATTTAGTACAAATTTATTCCGTAGACTAGTGTTTTACCTTGAATTTAGTAGGCTTTTTGTGACGTCACGGTAATTTTTGAACAGCCTGTATAATATTGATTAACATGCTGTTTGTTTGGTAAAAAATAAGGTATTTTCATTTTTCAGTGTTTTTTTCCAAAGTATCTAGTTGTATCGAGATACAAAAATTTTTGGCATGTATCTGTATCTAGATATTTTTTATAATTCTGTATCTGTATCCGCATGTAGAAACAATTTTTCTTAGGTATATGTATCTAGATATTTTTGTAAATGTATCTATTACAACACTGATTAATACATATAATACATATACATAGTAGAAAAGGTGTAAAATATATATTATTTTTCTCTCCCCTTTGATTATTCCATTGTTTCATATTATTAGGTGTACAAATTAAATATGAAATTAGTTTATATTATAATATTTAGAAAAAAGTACTGTACGTCGTTCCGTTACGTTCTAGCCCAAATACACCACTGAAACTATTGCATCTGTCATTGACGGAATGTGTCTCCCCACCACTGTGTTATTGTTTTTTTGAAATAATTTTATTTCTGCCGACATCGTCTAACCCAACTCGTTCTATTCAAGCTGTCATACATCGAAATCGGTTCAGTGGTTTTCGCATAATTTCAATAAACTTACGGAATTATATATAAAGATATTAAATATATCATTTATATAATTTCATTCATTTTATTATTAGTATATTTACAAATTAAGTTTTTATTTATCTTTGGTTAGAAATATTGCATATAAAATTGCATACATAACCCAGTCGTTATAAATGACAGAGTGTATATATTTAAAATGTTTGTACATATTAAACATCTTCGAAAATAACATCAGCAAAATTAAGCACGGTAACATTGTTCGAAATATTACTAAAAAAGAGAGAGAAATAAAAGGATGGTCGGTAGGTCGTCAGAGAGGTCCATCGTATACGCCGTAAGTCGAGGACTTATACCAATACATTGTTGTTCCCGAATGTGGCACTGGAACCGTTTCGCAATTTAGATATTTTGAGAGGATGACTCAGTACCATACTCAAGATTAATACCTTCAAAAATGGTTTAAAATAGATTTAATTTGAAAGTAGTCAAATTATTATCAAGGTTTTGTTTTTTAGATCAGATCGTACAGTTTATAATTTATAGTTTTTTTTACAGTTTTATAAATTTTTCAGAAATTCTCTAACCAATTTTAATTACGAGTACCTGATTTTAAAAAGTAAAGTCCAATATGACCAATGTTGCCAACCGTTTGTCTCGAAATGTCGCTACATTTTTCAATGATAGTAGCTCTTCTCGTCGCCAAAATTTAAAAAAGTAGCTATTTTGTCGTTACATAATTTAACATAAAAAAACATAGCTTTCTTAAGAAATTTATTTTAAGAATTAATTGCATTATTTAATAACATATAGTCTGTTTGTTTGATTTAAGCGGAACTAGTTATTGAAATCTAGTAACTTTCAACGGTTGAACGAGGCTTTCTACTGTGTTGTTTAGCATAAGCCTCATTCAGTTGTTAAAAACAGTAAAAACATTATAGCACAGCTATTAACAATATCTGACTATAAGTATGCGCTTTGTGTAATATACACTACGATGTCCAGCAACGAGTTTTTTCTTATTATTTTTTTATTTTTATTTTTTAATATCTAGGTACTCTATAAAAAAGGTAAATTTGTTCAATTAAAATTAAAAATGACATAATATTTAAAAAAAGGGTGTGTTGCATTATAAACAAAATTACAAAAAATCGCTACTTTTCGCTTATTTGATGCAGGTGCGGCTACCACGTTGAAAAATTTGCTATTTTGGCAACAGTGTTGCCAACCATGGCGAAGGTTGGCAACACTGAGAATGACGGTACTATGCTGGTATTATGCTATATTCTACCATAAATCTTGGTAGAATATAGCGTACTAGAATATTTTTTTTGTGTAATGACAATTGTGATTTCTATACTTATGCTTCACAGCTTGCTTTCATGTTATGTTTAAAGTTACAGATTTGTTAAATGCGTTAAGAATCTTTTTGAAATTCAACTTTTAAAACTGTTAAATATTAAATCCATGTCACAAGGAAATTGTTAAAAATATATTTAAAATACTATTTAGATTTATTACAATTTTATCTCGAAATGTTTAAGGTTGAGACCTTATACATATATGTTAATCTAACGTTATGTTCCTTGTGATTGTGTTATCATATTTTATACTTGCGTGTCGTTAATTTTAACTAATCAATTAATGTTTTAACGGTGAGAGAGTAAGCCCGAGCGCCCATCGAGGTAACACTGATAGTGATATAACAGTGATCTGACAATGATTTAACGAAGATATGATTTAGAAGTAACGTGATTTGAATATAGCGCTGACTGCTAAGTTCAGTAACAATCATGATCTCGGACAAAGAAGGCGTCTTCGCAGCTCTTACATTGTTAAACTTTTATTAGGTTTGTTGCAAAACAATAAAAATAAGCAATTTAAAAATATCGTAACACTAACATGGCCTAACTTATTTTGTAAATATAAGTAGCACTTACGGTGGATAATATAATGTATAAAATAAGACACTAAAATCATCGTGTTTTACTCAGTGATTAAATGCTTTGTATTATTATTGCAAGAATTATTCTCTAAAAATAACCGGTATTGTTAAATAACTATATCGTATCTGAATCTGAAACTTTTTTGGATATACTTTCCCAACCTCGATCTTGTTCATTTTTATCACTATATTTTGCACAAGTATAATTATATGTAAATATATTTGTTTCTCAACTAGAGAAATGAAATTAATATTAAAATCCTGGACGTCTCTTATAATGTTCGAGCAAACACCTAAACGAGCAAACACCTAAAGACACTAACAAAAATGAACCCTGCGTTGTTTTGTAAACATGGCAAAACTTGTAAGTAAAACAGATATGACGATGGAAGTGATTTGTAAATTCAGTGAGCGCCGTATAATTTACTTGTATTGTTTTAAACATATGATGCGCCATTTGTAAGTTATTTGTCATATCATCCATCATATCATATGTAATATCAGTTTGATGAGCGCTCCGCCTAAGGTATTAACACCTGCGTGTATGCTGCGGGTTCACGTCTCCATTTATTGGCCAGTTCATATCCCTGTTAGTATACTATGTAACGAAATGTTCTAATTTATGTGATAACATATAAGTTAAAATTAACGAATACATAGTTTTTAAACAAATATGTGTTTCCTATTTACACTGATTTGTACAGACATATATTTGTTGATTAGATTAGTCAGTATTTTATTTCTGGTCATACAACATTTGCTAGTCAAACGTAACATCAAGTGCCATTCATAAGAGTACTTTAGTGAAAATTAATGTTTGTATGAGACCTTTTTTATTGTTATCATGTGAATAATGCTAGCAAATATTTATTTAATAGTTTGTATGTTTAATAGAGTTAATTATATATGTTTGATTTAATATTTGTATGTTGTGGACATCAAAACGAAGTGTGTAAATACATTATATATATATATATATTCTGATAAAATACAAATTGATAATATCAGGGTTATTAAGTGTTTTAATTTAATGTAAATTCATTTCCATTTTAAAAAAAATAAATGTATGTGTCCAGTAGGATATCAAAAGATCGTTGTTAGACAGATTTTACTCCCCTAAATTAATTTTACATATAATATTTTTTGGGAAAATTTTAAGGATGTCTATAATCGTTACGTTAGTTGCCGTATAAGGACATTGTTGGCCACTCGCTAGATCCCTTAACATCTTCACTCAGTCACTCGCCCCCGCAGAGGAAGTTCGTAATGGGTATAACACCAGGCCATTTGTTGAACTTTCGGGCCTGATGATCCCGCGTACCCTGAATCACACAAGGGAAGTCCATAATGGTCGCAACACCTGACCATATCCAGTTTTTGGGCCTAATAGCCCCACGTACCCTGAACCATACATGGGAAGTTTATGATGATCGTAACATCTTGTGGGAGCGGTAATTTCAGAAATAAAATTTCATTTTTATTTAAAATAAAATTATTCAATCAGTTAAAAATAGTCAAATTATTTAAATATAAAAACTAATCTATTTTAAGATAAACATTCTCAGAGATTAGTTGAATTATCAACGACAGTATTATTTTTTTTTATTTGGGTTAAATGTTGAAACACAGGTAGAAATTTACAATTGTATATTATATGACTTGTTTAAAATATTGTACTTATCTCAAGTACATGGTCGAATGTTTACACAGATGTTGATATGCGACCATATATTTTCAGATATGGACTTCGAAGGTAATTAGAGTCAAAATTACTTATTTGGGTTTATGAATTATTGAGAATAGAAATATGAGTCTTTAAGATAAGTTAAAAGATATTCGTAGTTAATTGGAGAGCTGATTATTTTATCAACCACAAAAAAATGGGGTTCAGAGATCAAATTATTAGTTTGAGAAAAGGGCTGGGAAAATCTTGTGAGAGACACGGAGTCGTGAGTAAACCATCACCGGAGTCGGACGAACCTCCCAAGCATTTTTGATTGAGAAACCCGGTAGCGTGTAGTGAACCAAGTAGTCTGGAAGTGTTGAGGACAGTTTGTATGAATTGAACGAACCTCGATAACGGGTTAAACACTGTGAGTATTGTGAGGTGAAACGGTGATTGTGAGGTTTTATGTTGAGTGTCTCTCATAGGATTTCGTAGCTCATTTAATTTTAAGTTCTAGTGTAATTATTATCTTCAGTCTTAACTAAACATTAAACGTAGATTAAGTAAAATGCAGACTTTAATTCAAACATCCTTATTCCTGTCATAAAGAATCTAAGCAACCAACCGGCGGACCTTTAGGGTTTCAGACTTGATTCCGCTCGCAAGGCTTGAAACCCACTATGTGGAAGGGCCTTTCAAAGTAAGTACCATGAAGTACAATGAAAATATTTAATTTCAGTCAGTCAATCGTGACGTTTAGACCGATCCTAGAATGCCCCCACAATCTGATCATGCCGAGCTTTCGGGCCTGATGACCCCGCGTACCCTGAATCATTTGAGAGGAGACAGTTTAGAGAAGCCGATTGTAGGATTAGGTTTATCTGTTGTCTCTTTTATGTCCCACTTAAATTCGTACCCACGTATTTGCCGTGCGTGGAGACCCGTAACGTCGGAGAAGAGGATCCTGGTCGGTTAAGTGAGGCTGTTGCTCGCAGAGAGTACGTTCCCAACACGCCTTCTTTGGCCTCAGATTCAGCAAAAACGGGAGGCCGAGTATGGTCAGCCCAGTCAATCGGCTGGAATCACAGTTCGTGGATAGAGTGGCTCCACTACTGTGTTGTGGATGCCGGGGTAATGCTGTGCTACTGAACAAGTATTCGGGGGTCTGTGGGCGCAGATGGAGCTCGTAAGGTTCCAGGTAGATAGAGTGTAACGACTACCCGGATTATTGATGATAATTTAATTTCCGCCACAGTTGAGAGTAAACTGCATAAAAAATAAAAACCTCATAGAGATGTCCTCTCATATGACGAGGGAAGTGGAAAGACTGCTGTTAAGAAAACAGATAGAGTAGATGCGTATGAAGCCCCCGTGCAACTATTTCTTATCATGAAGGTGAGGGTAAATCATTTAAGGAGGTGTCGCCCTTCTTCATCGCTCGAATGATACAGAAATTTATTGATTGAGTCAGAGCCTGAAGCATCGCGAACATTACAGAAATGTGTATCTTTTGGCGAGCATAGTATCTCGATTCAGCCACATAAAGCGCTCAATGTTACGAGAGGCGTGCTTACGGATCGGAATCTTGCTTATGTTACAGAGGAAGAGTTCCTGCAGGAAATGGCATCGCAGGGTGTCGCTGAATGTAGGAAACTCAAGCCACGCAACAGGAAACCTTCGATTTTCTTGGTCGTATCCTTCGCTGGTAGCAGGTGCCCATCATCTGTGCGAATGGGGTACAGCGAAATGCAACATTCGTCTCTATTACCCCAATCCGATGAGATGCAATAAATGTCAGCGTTATGGACACACTTTATATCGCTGTAGAAAGTAGCCCACTTGTGCCAATTGCGGACAGGATCAACATGATGTTGAGGTCTGCCCAAATACCGCATTTTGCGTGAACTGTAAATGTGCACATGCATCAAGCTCACGCCACTGCCCAGCATACATAGAAAAGAAGGCTATACAGATGATAAAAACAAATAACAGGAATCCGTATTTAGACGCTAAAAAGAAATACAAAGCAAATGCACCTGTTGCGTTCGTGACGTCTTTCGCTCAAAAGCATCTAAAAAGATCTCGGCCAGTTTGCAGACGCAAACAAATTCAGTGCCTCGTCCATCATTCGTCATAAATCAATACCCAAAAATATGGATATGGAATGACGGCAAGTGCCCGACCAAGTGGAAGGAATCTCATATAATTCCTATCCCCAAAGTCGGGAAAGATAAACACTTGCCCTCTAGCTATAGACCTGTATCACTGACCAGTTGTCTCTGCAAAATCTTGGAGTGAATGATCAGCAAGCGTCTGATTTGGTTTTTAGAATCAAACGACTTGCTGGCCAACACACAGTGCGGCTTTCGCCGTCACCGCTCAACAGCAGATCATCTGGTCATACTAGATACAGCTACCAGGAATGCTTTCGTTGAAAAAAAAAAAAAAAAAACACGTGGTAGCTGTGATTTTCGATATTGAGAAAGCCTATGACACTGCATGGATTTATGAGATTCTCCGTACTCTGCATTCCTGGGGTCTCAGGGGACGCTTGCATATATATATAAACTAGTATATGGCGCCTGGCCTATCTCTCAATGTAACTTAAGATGTTCCAACATAAAGAGTAAGATATACATATGTCTGTCTCTTTTGGTGACCGTAAAACACAATGCGCATGCTCGGGTAGTGTTAATTCATTTTGAAAAAGCAGGATAAAATCAGATGAAATGACATTTACATTTAAAAAAATAAGATTAGAAGTTATCAAACAAAAACCCTAATTATTTGGTAAAAAAGACGTAGCTGTACCCGTTTAAATGGCTGATATAATATTTGCTGTGAATATTGACTGATTATTTAAAAGGAACAACACACTTCTTTACTTTAAAATTACATTTAGAGGTGTGAAATTTTAATCAAAGTGGTAAACATTAAGAGTGGTAATTAGTGGTAAACTCCCTCATAATGAGTTTTTATATTAGCATCTTCATATGTTACTTGTGATCTTCATATGTTGTATTAAACTTGATTCGTAACTCGTTACGATCCAAGTGTTTCGAATAGCAACATGAGTTTTGACTAAAAATAAATAGTAATGTGACTGAAATTTATTACTGACTACCTCATATATAAGGGAGATATTTATCATACCAATTTTGATGGATGTCCACGAATTAAAGTTCATACGACATGTTTCGACTATTTTCAGCATTGTCTGTCAATCCGTGGATAGGGGTACAGCAAATCTGGCTGAATGGATCTGTGTGAAATGGATCGTTCTACTTTTGGTTAAAAACGGTCAACTGAAAGTAGAAGTTTACTCGTATCAAGTTTATTGTGAATATTTTGAAAAAATTTATTCGGATAAAGTTGCTGCACAACATAAAAGTAACCATTTTTATTTGAAAAATTTTTCTTTTAGTTAAAGTTTTTTATTAAGTTTTCTGTGGTGGCCGTCGGTTTTATGCTGGTTATACCTGATTTTATTCATTATATTTTCTTTTTACTTTCTAATGGCTGATTGCTAAGGAACGAGTCAAATATTTTAATTTATGCTTCGAACTCGAATTAAAGCAGTATACAGAAACACAGCATATCTCGAGATAAAAAATTAACTGTTTCTTTATAGTGCGTTCGAAGGTGAGTTTGCAGTACAGGGCATATGGAGTAGTTCTTTTTCATACTCTCTAATGGGTTTACACAATGACGCTATCCTCTTCTTGCTAGTCGACGTTGCCAGCTCTAAAACGCGCTGATCTGTGAAGACGCAGTATTCTACAAATGGCCATTTGTTTTTGTTGAGTGTTATTTTGAGTTTTATAAGAGTTGATTTTTGTAAATAATACGAGTTTTTCATATTATTATAATTGACACATTTGACACTTTTACAACATTTGGCAACACCGCTCCCATTTGCCATAAGAGCTATACTGCAAACTCACCTTCGAACGCACTATAGTAATTGGCAATAAACTTCTATTTTCTGTTAACTGTAATGTTCAAGTCTTGATACTTTCTTCTAATTTTTGTGCATAATACTTTTATCAAAAAGGACAATAATTAAAACAATAAATATTAATTTTATATAAAATATATTGTAATAAAATTCTTACAGTGTCATACTATATAAGTATACAGGATTACAACTAAGTTAATAATACTTAATACTAGCGGACCAGTGTGCAAATTTCGCACAGCCCTTGCTAACATAACTTAACTAAACCACTTTTACAAGTCACAAAAATTCAAGAGTAAAACAAAGACAAAACAAGGCAAAAAAAATAAATAAATAAAACAAAAACCATTATTGGTTTTGAACATTAACACGTTTCTTTTTAGCATTAACGTTTCTCCAACTTCTTCAGAAATTAAGTTTTTCTTCTTTAACACCTTCACTAACTCCTTAAGAGAAGTAACTCTTTTCTTAACGTCCAAAACTTGTCTTCGTAAATCTTCAATATTTTTGTGTGTCCAGTATTTGTTGCTTTAACCAGTTTCAAAGATCTTTTACGTTTTCTGTGGGTTGAAAAGTTTACATCTGTTAGGTCACCAACATAACGTGGCTCGTAAAATCCTCGTTTCGGAGGTGTACGCATCAGGCTGCTCCCAACTAAAAATATAATTTAATTTATAAAACATGTCATATTTAAACACAAATATATTATAAGTTGATTATTGTATACCCTGCTTTAATTTTTAAATTTACTTAAAATTAATATATTACCTGCAGATTCAGTTGTAATACTGCCAGTAACACAGTCAGCTGGACTGCTAGGGACAGGTTCATGAACAGTGTCAGTTTCAAAATAGTCTGAAATACAGTCTCCATAAGTGCTTGCAACAGGAGTGCCCACAATAGAAGTACTCGCAACAGAACTGCTCGCAACGGGTTCAACTAAAAAAAATAATTGAGAATTTATTTTAACTGAAGACATAACCCTCGGTTACTTTACTGTGTTCTACGCCAACAGTTCTTAAACTAGGGTCCGTAAAACAATTTTGACATTAACTTCACATCCCCCAACTTTTCGCTTTTATTCAAATAACTCATTTAATAAAAATCCTTAAAATTAAAAAAAAAAAAATCCATTTAATCAAAATGTTGTTCAAGAGGGGGTCCTCGGACAACATAAGTTTAAGAACCCCTGTTCTACACATGTAATTAAAATGCATAAACAATATTTAAGACCATCTAAATAATTAATTTGACACTAAGCGTCAATAGTTATCTACGTTCGCACAGTTCAATTCAAAAAATGTCCAATCATATTGCTTTATTTAGTTACATCATTAGATCTCAGACTGATCACTAGAATTTGCTAGAGTGCGAGAGATTAAATAAAAACTTACCTTTAATCTCTTGCAAAATTGGAAATGGTACACGCAATGTAGGATATGGATCGGGTTTTAGAAACAAACGTCCACCATAAGTATTAGCTTAAGGATGGATATAACTGTATGCAGAAAAATGTTTTCAAACAGAGGTAGATTCTAGACACATCATCTTCTTCACGTAAGTCAAATCATTTTCCACTTCTGACATAACTCAGCATTTCTCGGGAACCTGACAATGGAAGAGGTTATGTAGTTGATATCATAATTATAAATATTTAGATACACATGCAGTTTAGGGTCCTACAATACTGAATGTAACGCAATTTTTCACTAATTTTACTTGCCCAAATATTCCATTTTCTTCATTTTTTCAGGTATAAATTGGTTAGATTGCACTTGATTAATAGGTTTAGCAAAAAATTGCATAATATTGGCATATATATATATATATATAAATAATGTAATCTAATTTGAAAAATAATAATACGCGTGGGTATTAGTAGGCCCCCAAACATGCAGTTTATTAATATTTAATACTTACTTGTGAAAAGAAACAGATTTCTTTCGTGAACAACAACATAATACACAATTTGCTGGCATTTTCGTTATAAATACGAACTGTTTTCACAATTTAATACAGACAAAACTTCGCATAATATTTCTAACAGAAAGAATGACACCGCATGTCCACATGCCTAGCTCCTTCTCTTAACTCCCGCTACGTAACTTTAATTTTTTCGACCAATAGCAAGGTCGTAATTTAGACATGCGCAAACTATTCATCGGTCATGAAGGGGTACGGCAATACATAGCTCCATCCTCCTATCATGGAACATCTAGCCAGCGTTCATGCGCCATATACTTGTTTATATATATATATGGACGCTTGATGTTCTTTATAAAAGACTTCATGTCGAACCGCAGCTCAGGGTGCGGATCGGAAATACCCTGTCACAGGGCTCCATACTGAACTTTACGCTTGCCATTAACGGTGTGGCTGCATGTATTCGATTACCTGCACGGAGTTCGATATTTGTCGACGACATTGGTATCTTTATCACCGGACAAAAGACTAATATAATCGAACGTCAGCTTCAGCTGACTACTCTGGTCAACAAACTTTTTTCATCAGACATTATTTTATGTGGACTAGATAGATTTTTGGTAGCTGTTTTCAAATCTGTTACTAGTTTTTTCGTAGCACCTCTAGTTTTTGTAATGAGGCTCATTATGTTTAAGCATTATTTGTGATTTTGTTTCAACTTATACAATTCAGCGCACTACATGCAACCTAGCGTTCAGTATGTTGAGTATCTTGACTGTCTGTTATCGTTGAAAGTCGACCGTTTACTGAACATCGCAATGGAAAAAAAGTACGTTTAGTATCGGTGACATACGTTAACCCGAAAGAACAGTGTCCAATAAATTCCTTTGGTTAATCCGCAAAACATTTTCTTGCCACCTCTCCATATTAAGCTTGGCTTAATGAAGAATTTTGTGAAAGCGATGGGGAAAACTAATTCTGCAGTACTTGGTAAATTAATTTCCAAAGATCAGTGCAGCAAAATGTGAAGGAAGAAATCTTTGTTGGGCACGTAAGTCTCAAGATTCTCTCAAGAAGAAAATCAAATTAAAATTTTCTTATATGTAGCAGCTCTGATGAAGGAATAAACTATTCCGAAACTGGTCAGCTGTAGATAGTTGTTTTTATTTATGTCCGATACCCGTACAACCTTTCCACTTTTACTCATTACGGACACGACCATCTCCACAACAATAATTGGTATGTTCCACGGAGTAATAAAAGAGGTGAGAGAGTCGGGTGTTGTAAGATGGCGTAAAAAAAAAAAAATTACCAAGTAGCTCACTTGAACATATTACATGATTGACAATTTTATACAATATCAATATATCGGCCAAAGTATGACGGTCAGTCAACGAAAGAATATTAAAAGTTGTACAGCATGTTTTATAATTGAGGTAATCTATTTCGGTCTTACGGCAGAAGTATTTCAGTGATCTTTTCTGTATATTTTCGATCCGTTTGATATGAGTTTAATAACAGAGATTCGAAATAACTGAACAGTATTTTAAATTGCTAGATATATATGCAAAGTAAATCGATTTAAGGGCTGGCAGTGAAAACCCATTAAAAACTTCTAGAGACGACACTGGTGGATAATACACACAGCCAAATGTAAAGGATTGTTGGTGTCCCTTAAATAAGATCCACGAATGTTCAAGACCAAAAATACTACATGAATAGGAATTTTGATAAAAATTTTCGATACAGCAAGAAGCGTTCCGCCCACACGTTGGTAGTTTCTGGTAAGTGGCGAACGGTCGCATCGAGTTACAGAATATTTACTGCCAAAAAGTTCAGAATCTGAGACTCCGGGTAAAAGCCACGTTTACGTTAGAGCAAGAATGTCATAATCACAACGTAGTACTGATTTCAGGAAGGTTTCTGTTTTTGTCCTGAGACCTTGAACGTTTTGATAGTAGGCATGAAGCATCTGATTGGGTGTTTTCAGTTGCCTGCGTCCGCTTCCGAAAAAACAGGAGGGGCTTAACAAGGACATTTTCTGGCCAGTTATCAAGCGATAGTAGATCTTGCGGGCTAATGTTACTTGAGCCGATCTTAAATGAGCTGGTCGTACCGTTATTTTTTAAGTCGCCACACTTGATATCACCGCTTGTCCACTTATGTTTAAGATGATCTGTGATATTACACACAGTCAGTGTTGTAATGTATCTAGTTACAAGTATCTAGATACAGTAACTAGGTATTTTTTAAATTATCTAGATACAAATTAGATACTTTTTGAAATATGTATCTGTATCTAGATATTTAAATTTAAGTATCGAACCAGCGCTTCAGGGTGCGGATCGGAAATAACCTGCCACAAATGTTCGAACTGGAAAATGGGGTTCCACAGGGCTCCATACTGAGCGTTACGCTATTTTTTATTGCCATTAACGGTGTAGCTTCATGTATTCGATTACCTGTACAGAGTTCGATATTTGTCTACGACATTTCTATATTTGTCGCCGGACAAAAGACTAGTACAATCGAACGTCAACTTCAGCTGACCATCAATCGTCTCGATACATGGGCAACCGAAAATGGCTTTAAATTCTCGACCAGCAAAACTGTATGTGTCCATTTTAGTAGAAAAAGGGGTGTCTATCGCAATCCTTTCCGATACTACCAGATTTCTGGGTGTCAGCCTTTTTGTCGAAGGACTTACGATGCCTGAAATGGCAAGTTACGTTTTGTGTGCTGTTCCACAATGCATGCTAACTCGTCCACTTGTGAATCTCACATTAACTAAGTTTTGAGTGACATAGATTTTAATATGCCCAAAATGGCAAGTTTCGTTTTGTGTGCTGTTCCATCCTGGACGCTATCGCGTCCGCTTGTGAATCTCGCATTAACTAGGTTTGATAAAGATACTACGTTGCCTATCGAATACCAACATGCGTTACAAAGAACACTGGTCCCTAGGTTCGAGGATACTGTCATTTTTAGTGCCGGATCAAAATCCGGAACCAGGGTTGGGTGTGCGTTCGCTATCATGAATCCACGTCAACAGTTTCAGTACCGTCTGCACTTCATAACGAGTGTGTACACTGTTGAGCTGTACGCTATTTTCAAGGCCCTGTGTTTTGTTTCGTCAGAGCAAAGTCGGTCAAGTGTTATCTTGACGGACTCGCTGAGCGCTCTGAACAGTATCCAAGATCCAGATCCATGCATCCTCTTGTACTAAAGATCCGGTTGCTACTCTACAATCTGAATGCTCAGAATGTGAGGATAGAGCTGTTTTGGATACCGGGACATGTTGGTATTAGGGGCAATGAAGTGGCAGATACAGCTGCAAAAGCCGCCTCCTGCAGACCTATGATTGATGTGAGTATCATATTTCCAGATGACGCAGAGTCATCTGAAACACCTGGTTTTAGACATGTGGCAACATGAGTGAAGCCGCACACAGAACGTTAAGTTGCGACATATTAAGGGAAACGTTAAACCATGGGGTTTTTCCCGCAGGATTAACCGCAGGGAGGAAATCATAATCACACGCCTCCGTATAGGTCACTGTTGGTGGGCCATTGAACACCTTCTTCGAAGAGAAGACTACCCTCTATGTGAGACATGTAACACAAATTTGTCTGTTTTAACCGAAGGTGTTCAGTTCGAGGAGAGGGAGAGGTTAGGCCTGTGCTATGACCTGTCAGTTTTAGGTGACCACAAAGTACTGATGGACAGGCTGATACTCTTCCTGAGAGAATCGAAATTATTGTTTTATTTGTGTCTTATAAGTCTTGCATCTTATTTTAATATGCTTTATTATTAACCTGTGATATTCGATGTAAAATTGGCCCCTTTACAGTCTCTTACCATCACCCTGCGTCTGTTAATTTTTATATTATTTATTTGTATTTGTCCGTGCAAGATTTCTTTTATTGAATATGCGTATTATTAATATATAATTTTTTTTATTTACTGTCTAATTTATTGTTTTTAATATGTTGTATAGTCATTTAGATGGACTGCGTTCGGCGCAAAAAGCCTTTGTTGCTGCGCGCCAATTTTTTTTTTAACTAACTAACTAACTGTTTTTAATATGTGGTGCAGTCATTTAGATAAGATGCGTTAGGCGCTAATAGCCTTTGTTGCTGCGCACCAATTTTTTTTAACTTACTAACTAACTGTTTTTAATATGTAGTGCAGTCATTTAGATGGGCTGCGTTAAGCGCAAATAGCCTTTGTTGCTGCGCACCAATTCTTTTTAACTAACTAACTAACTGTTTTTAATATGTAGTGCAGTCATTTAGATGGGATCCGTTAAGCGCAAAAAGCCTTTGTTGCTGCGCACCAATTTTTTTTTAACTAACTAACTAACTGTTTTTCATATGTAGTGCAGTCATTTAGATGGGATGCGTTAAGCGGAAATAGCCTTTGTTGCTGCACACCAATTATTTTTTTAACTAACTAACTGTTTTTCATATGTAGTGCAGTCATTTAGATGGGATGCGTTAAGCGCAAATAGCCTTTGTTGCTGCGCACCAATTTTTTTTAACTAACTAATTAACTGTTTTTAATATGTGGTGCAGTCATTAAGATAGGATGCGTTAGGCACTAATAGCCTTTGTTGCTGCGCAACAATTTTTTTTTAACTTTCTAACTAACTGTTTTTCATATTAAGTGCAGTCATTTAGATGGGCTGCGTTAGGCGCAAATAGCCTTTGTTGCTGCGCACCAATTTTTTTTTAACTAACTAACTAACTGTTTTTAATGTGGTGCACCCTGCAGGGGAAGTTCATAATGGCCATAACACCTGGCCATTTGTCGAGCTTTCGGGCCTGATGATCCCGCGTACCCTCAATCACGCAAGGGAAGTTCATAATGGTCGCATCAACTGACCATATAGAGCTTTTGGGCCTGATGATCCCACGTACCCTGAATCACATATCATTTGGGAGGAGACAGTTCAGAGAAGCCGATTGTGGGAATAGGCTTATCTGTTGTCTCTTTTATCGCCCACTTAAATTCCTACCCACGTGTTTGCCATGCGTGGAGACCCGTAACGCCGGAGAAGAGGATCCTGGTCGGTTGAGGGAGACTGCTGCCCGCGGACAGTACGATCCCAACACGCCTTCTTTGGCCTCGGATTCGGTAAAACGGGAGATCAGTCAATCGGCTGGTGTCACGGTTCATGAATAGAGTGGCTCCACTACTGGATCGTGGATGCCGGGGTAATGCCGTGCCACTAGACAAGTATTCGGGGGTCTGTGGGAGCGGATGCAGCTCGCAAGGTTCCAGAGTTGGCTACTTTTGGTTCTCGAGCGGGTCGAGCAGCCCGTGACTACTTCCTCTGATGCTATATCATGCTGACATGTCTGGCGCAATGAGCCAGTTTGCGGCCAACGTCCTCGGTGTGGGGCTCCCTGGTGGGTGGGCATGGCAGGGTGATGAAACTTAATATACGGGTATGGCGTCTACCCGGAGGGATAAAAATTTCTTAAATTCCGCCAAAGTTGAGAGTAAACTCCGGAAAAAATCAAACAAGAGACCTCGTCGTGATGCTCAGTAATCCGACGAGGGATGTGTTAGGCCAGCTGCTAAAAAGGTAGAAAGTAAAAGGATTGTTGAGTTTTGTGCGCTAGTACCACGATTTCTCGTCGTAAAGGTACAAGAAGAGGTTAAGTCTTTCAAGGAGATGTCCCCCTTCTTTGTTGCCCGAACGTTGAGAAATACGTGCTCTACTGGTATAAAGTCGGTTCGTAAGTTGTCCGACGGTACACTGCTTATCGAAGCAGAACCAGAGGCGTCGTCAACTTTACAGAAATGTGTTAAGTTTGATGAGTTTGGCATTTCAGTTCAGCCGCACAAGGCACTGAATAGTTCTAAAGGCTTCGTGACGGATCGTGACCTTGCATATGTTACGGAGGAAGAGTTCGTGCAGGAAATGGCATCGCAAGGTGTCATTGAATGCAGGCAGCTCAAACCCCGGAACGGCAAGCCTTCGAGCTCCATGGTGGTGTCCTTCGCTGGTACCAGGTGTCCAACATCGGTAAGGGTGGGGTATAACGTTTGTAACGTTCGTCCCTACTACCCCAATCCGATGCGATGCTATAAGTGCCAGCGTTACGGTCACACCTCAGTTCGTTGTGGCAAACAGTCCATCTGTGCCAACTGCGGACAGGAGCAACATGATGTTAGTACCTGTCCAAACGCGGCACACTCCGTGAACTGTAAAGATGCTCATGCATCTACATCACGCCATTGACCAACGTACTTGGAGGAGAAAGCAATACAGGACATCAAAACGCAAGACAAGATACCGTATTTTGACGCCAGAGAAAATATAAAGAGAGCGCGCCGGTTACCTTTGCGAAATCTTTCGCGCAAGTAGCTGCAAAGCGAACTGCAAGTGTCCAAACCCAGACAGAGATAGTGCCTCGTCCGACAACTGTAGCACTAGTGACAGTGTCAACAAATACTAGTAGAGAAAAGGTGGTAGTGGTCCCAGAGACCAAAATTCAGACCCCACATCCTGGGGGATCGGGTCGGAATAAATCCTCCTCCCCTAAAGGAGAACGCACTCAACCTTAGTTCTCCCAACCACCTAAGGAGAAGACCCCACAGTCTTCTCCACAAACGAGAAGCGACCAGAGAATGATCGCTTCTACAAAACCCTCATCAGTTACTCCTGAAAAGGAAACTGATAAGGGATCCGTTGGTTCTCACTGGATACCAGTGAGAGCCAAACGATCAAAAAAGGAGTCCAGAGTGTCCATCAAAACACCTGGACTACCAAATGAAAGTGTAGCCCAGAAAATGGCTGTAGACCCACAACCTAAGGGTAAACCAAAAATCATTAGGTTGCGGGGTAACTCCCCTAAACAGAAATGAATGGTCCACTAATCCAGTGGAACTGTAACGGTGTATATCAGCACTATGAAGAACTGCGACTTTTATTGGCAGACTTTGCGCCTTCGTGTGTTTGTCTGCAGGAAACAAACTTCAACGAAACCGACACATTCTCTCCTCGGGGATACTCCGTGTTTCGCACGGATTTCCTTACGGGGTTAAGAGCATGTGACGGCGTGGCAATTCTCGTTAGAGACACATTGTACCACGATCCTGTAGACATTGACACAGAGTTGCAGGTCGTAGCAGTTCGTGTTGCACTTCCCCTCCAGGTGACGATTTGTTCTATCTACCTTCCCCCTGGTGTTCGAACTGACATCCGAGATGTCGTGAACATCATCGATCAACTCCCACCACCCTTCATACTACTGCGCGATTTTAACGCCTACAATGTGTGTTGGGGATCGGTGCGGAACGATGACGGGGACGTCACCTGGAAAATATGTTGAACGAATTGAATTTGAGCTTTCTGAACGATGGCAGACCCACACACTTTTGTGCAGCAACGGGTACATTTAGTGCTATAGATCTTAGCGTTGTTTCAGGAGCCATCGCTCCGTTGTTCAAATGGGATGTGCATCACGACTTGTGCGGTAGTGATCACTTTCCAATCCTCTTAAAGCCTCTGTTTAATACTGTTACCGAATCCCGATGGTCACAGTCGGTTCTTCGGAAAGCAGATTGGACCAAGTTTTCGGAATCATTCTCGCATGAGGATATTCCGAACTTGACCGTAGACGAAGAGGTGAATCTTTTCACGGACTCCATCACAAAAATCTAAAAACAGCATACCGCTGTCATCCACTCAGCCCCGTAGAGTTCCCGTTCCCTGGTGGAACGAAGAATGCGACTTTGCGCTACGTGAAAGGAGACACCTCTTCAATACATTCCGTCGTTGTCCAACAGAGGAAAACATGATAGCCTTTCAGCGAGTGAAAGCTCGTGCTAAGAGGATTGTGAAAGAAAGCAAGCGCGAATCATAACGCAAATACGTGTCCACCGTTACAGTTGCCACTTCAGTGGCCAAAGTTTGGGAGAAGGTCCGGAAAATATCCGGTCTAAATACAGCTACAGCCATTGCTGTTCTATCGGTAAATGGTAACGTAGTTACTTCAGCGGTCGAAATTGCTAACACTTTGGCATCTAATTTTGCGTTCAATTCTAGCTCTGAACATTATTCACCCGAGTTCTTAATTCGTAAAGCAGGCCTCGAATCTTTACCTCTAAATTTCTTTTCTAGGAATGACGAGGTATACAACCTGCTTTTCTCTCGTGCAGAGCTAGATAGCGCGATGTCAAAGTGTAAGGATAGCTCTCCTGGTCCAGATGCGATACATTATCGTATGATCCGAAATCTTCCGGAATCATCTAAGTCTAGGCTTTTGAATGTCTATAATAGGATATGGATTGAGGGCAAGTGCCCGACCAAGTGGAAGGAATCTCATATAATTCCTATCCCCAAAGTCGGGAAAGATAAACACTTGTCTTCTAGCTATAGACCTATATCGCTGACCAGTTGTCTGTGCAAACTCATGGAGCGAATGATCAGCAAGCGTCTGATTTGGTTTTTAGAATCAAACGACTTGCTGGCCAACACACAGTGCGGCTTTCGCCGTCACCGCTCAACAGCAGATCACCTGATCAGACTAGAGACAGCCATAAGGAATGCTTTCGTTGAAAACAAACACCTGGTAGCTGTGTTTTTCGATATTGAGAAAGCCTATGACACTGCATGGATTTATGGGATTCTCCGTACACTGCATTCCTGGGGTCTCCGGGGACGCTTGATGTTCTTTATAAAAGATTTCATGTCGAACCGGCGCTACAGGGTGCGGATCGGAAATACCCTGTCACAAATGTTCGCACTGGACAATGGGGTCCCATAGGGCTCCATACTGAGCGTTACGCTAATTTTGATTGTCATTAACGGTGCAGCTTCATGTATTCGATTACCTGTACAGAGTTCAATATTTTTCGACGACATTGGTATCTTTGTCGCCGGACAAAAGACTAGTACAATCCAGCTCCAGCTGACCATCAATCGTCTCGATACATGGGCAACCGAAAATGTCTTCAAATTCTCGACCAGCAAAACTGTGTGTGTCCATTTTTGTAGGAAAAGGGGTGTTCATCCAAACCCTACACTCACGCTAAATGGAGCACAGTTACCATTTGCCGATACTGCCAGATTTCTGGGTCTCGTTTTTGACAGTCGTCTAACTTGGCGGGCACATTTTTTGTCCGTCAAGAAAAAATGCCAAAAGTCGCTCAATTTGTTGCGGGTCCTCAGTCATAAGACATGGGGTGCAGACCGCACTGTCATGTTACGTTTATATCGTTCTCTAGTGCGCTCTAAGCTGGACTATGGATGTCTAGCTTATGGGTCAGCTGAACACTAAGAGATACGAATTCTTGACACTGTACATCACACTGGGGTTAGATTGGCCACAGATTGGCCACATTTCGCACCAGCCCAATACCAAGCCTGCTGTGTGAAGCAGGCGAACCGTCACTGTACAATCGTCGTAAAATTCTATCTCTGCGATATATCCCGCAGGGGAAGTTCATAATGGCCATAACACCTGGCCATTTGCCGAGCTTTCGGGCCTGATGATCCCACGTACCCTCAATCACGCAAGGGAAGTTCATAATGGTCGCATCACCTGACCATATAGAGCTTTTGGGCCTGATGATCCCACGTATCCTGAATCACATATCATTTGGGAGGAGACAGTTCAGAGAAGCCGATTGTAGGAATAGGCTTATCTGTTGTCTCTTTTATCTCCCACTTAAATTCCTACCCACGTGTTTGCCGTGCGTGGAGACCCGTAACGCCGGAGAAGAGGATCCTGGTCGGTTGAGGGAGACTGCTGCCCGCGGACAGTACGATCCCAACACGCCTTCTTTGGCCTCGGATTCGGTAAAACGGGAGGCTGAGTCTGGTCAGCTCAGTCAATCGGCTGGTGTCACGGTTCAGGAATAGAGTGGCTCCACTACTGGATCGTGGATGCCGGGGTAATGCCGTGCCACTAGACAAGTATTCGGGGGTCTGTGGGAGCGGATGCAACTCGCAAGGTTCCAGAGTTGGCGACTACTGGTTCTCGAGCGGGTCGAGCAGCCCGTGACTACTTCCTCCGATGCTATATCATCCTGACATGTCTGGCGCAATGAGCCGGTTTGCGGCCAACGTCCCCGGTGTGGGGCTCCCTGGTGGGTGGGCATGGCAGGGTGATGAAACTTTTTATACGGGTATGGCGACTACCCGGAAGGATAAAAACTTTTTAAGTTCCGCCAAGGTTGAGAGTAAACTCCGTAAAAAATCAAACAAGAGACCTCGTCGTGATGCTCAGTCATCCGATGAGGGATGTGTAAGGCCTTCTCCCAAGAAGGTAGATAGTAGATCAGTTGAGTTTTGTGCGCCAGTGCCTCGTTTTCTTGTCGTGAAGGTGCAAGAAGAGGGTATATCTTTTAAGGAGATGTCCCCCTTTTTTGTTGCCCGAACGTTAAGGAATACGTGCCCAACTGGTGTTAAGTCAGTACGCAAATTGTCGGACGGTACGTTGTTAGTCGAAGCAGAGACTGAGTCTTCGTCGGCGCTGCAGAAATGCGAGGTGTTTGGTAAATACCGCATTTCTGTTCAGCCACACAAGGCTCTTAATACTACTCGAGGCGTCATAACAGATCGTGACCTTGCTTACGTCACGGAGGAAGAGTTTGTGCAGGAAATGGCATCGCAACGTGTCATTGAATGCAGAAAACTCAAACCCCGAAATGGCAAGCCTTCGATATCAATGGTGGTGTCCTTCGCTGGCACTAGGTGTCCAGCATCAGTAAGGGTGGGGTATAACGTTTGCAACGTTCGGCCTTACTATCCCAACCCGATGCGATGCTACAAGTGTCAGCGTTATGGACACACCTCAAGTCGTTGTGGCAAGCAGACTATCTGTGCCAACTGCGGACAGGATCAACATGAAGTTGAAACCTGTCCAAACGCGGCACACTGCGTGAATTGCAAAGGTGCGCATGCATCCACCTCACGCCATTGCCCAACGTACTTGGAGGAAAAGGCCATACAGACGATCAAGACGCAAGACAAGATAACATATTATGACGCCAAGAGGAAATATAAAGAAAGTGCACCAGTTACTTTCGCGAAATCCTTCGCGCAGGTAGCAGCAAAAAGAACAGCAAGCGTCCAGACTCAGACGGAGACAGTGCCCCGTCCGACTTTAGCGACAAGTATAGTTGCGTCCAAACAATCCGGCAATGAAAAGGTGTTGGAATCGGTCCCTGAGACCAAAATTCAAACCCCACAACCCGGGGGGTCGGGTCTGAATAAACCCCCCCAATCAAAAGGAGAACGCACACCATCTCAGTTCTCCCCACCACCTAAGGAGAAGTCTCCACAAACTTCTCCAAAAACAAGAAGCGACCAGAGTGTGGTCGCTTCTGCCAAACCCTCATCAGCCACTCCAGTATCGGAGACTGATAAGGGAACTGTTGGCTCTCAATGGATACCAGTGAGAGCCAAACAATCCAAAAGAGAGTCCAGTGTGTCCACGAAAGCACCTGGACAAACAAGTGAAACCGTCGCCGAGAAAATGGCTGTTGACCCGCAACCTAAGGGTAAACCAAAGATCATTAGGTTGCGGGGTAACTCCCCTAAACAAAAATGAATGGTCCACTAATCCAGTGGAACTGTAACGGTGTATACCTGCGCTACGAAGAACTGCGACTTTTATTGTCAGATTTTGCGCCTTCGTGTGTTTGTCTGCAGGAAACAAACTTCAACGAAACCGACACATTCTCTCCTCGGAAATACTCCGTGTTTCGCACGGATTTCCTTACGGGGTTAAGAGCATGTGACGGTGTGGCAATTCTCGTTAGAGACACATTGTACCACGATCCTGTAGACATTGACACTGAGTTGCAGGTCGTAGCAGTTCGTGTTGCACTTCCCCTCCAGGTGACGATTTGTTCTATCTACCTTCCCCCTGGTGTTCGAACTGACATCCGAGATGTCGTGAACATCATCGATCAACCCCCACCACCCTTCATACTACTAGGCGATTTTAACGCCTACAATGTGTGTTGGGGATCGGTGCGAAACGATCGACGGGGACGTCACCTGGAAAATATGTTGAACGAATTGAATTTGAGCTTTCTGAACGACGGCAGACCCACGCACTTTTGTGCAGCAACGGGTACATTTAGTGCTATAGATCTTAGCGTTGTTTCAGGAGCCATCGCTCCGTTGTTCAAATGGGATGTGCATCATGACCTGTGCGGTAGTGATCACTTTCCAATCCTCTTAAAGCCTCTGCTTAATACTGTTACCGAATCCCGCTGGCCACAGTGGGTTCTTCGGAAAGCAGATTGGACCAAGTTTTCGGAATCATTCTCGCATGAGGATATTCCGAACTTGACCGTAGACGAAGAGGTGAATCTTTTCACGGACTCCATCACAAGCGCGGCTAAAAACAGCATACCGCTGTCATCCACTCAGCCCCGTAGAGTTCCCGTTCCCTGGTGGAACGAGGAATGCGACTTGGCGCTACGTGAAAGGAGACACCTCTTCAATACATTCCGTCGTTGTCCAACAGAGGCAAACATGTTAGCCTTCCAACGAGCGAAAGCTCGTGCTAAGAGGATTGTGAAAGAAAGCAAACGCGAATCATGGCGCAAATACGTATGCACCGTTACAGTTGCCACTCCAGTGGCCAAAGTTTGGGAGAAGGTCCGGAAAATCTCCGGTCTAAATACAGCTACAGCCATTGCTGGTCTATCGGTAAATGGTAACGTAGTTACCTCAGCGGTTGAAATTGCTAACACTTTGGCATCTAATTTTGCGTTCAATTCTAGCTCTGAACATTATCCACCCGAGTTTCTAGCTCGTAAAGCAGGCCTCGAATCTATACCTCTAAATTTCTTTTCTAGGAATGACGAGGTATACAACCTGCTTTTCTCTCGTGAAGAGCTAGATAGCGCGATGTCAAAGTGTAAGGATAGCTCTCCTGGTCCAGATGCGATACATTATCGTATGATCCGAAATCTTCCAGAATCATCTAAGTCTAGGCTTTTGAATGTCTATAATAGGATATGGACTGAGGGCAAGTGCCCGACCAAGTGGAAGGAATCTCATATAATTCCTATCCCCAAAGTCGGGAAAGATAAACACTTGCCCTCTAGCTATAGACCAATATCACTGACCAGTTGTCTCTGCAAGCTCATGGAGCGAATGATCAGCAAGCGTCTGATTTGGTTTTTAGAATCAAACGACTTGCTGGCCAACACACAGTGCGGCTTTCGCCGTCACCGCTCAACAGCAGATCATCTGGTCAGACTAGAGACAGCTATCAGGAATGCTTTCGTTGAAAACAAACACCTGGTAGCTGTGTTTTTCGATATTGAGAAAGCCTATGACGCTGCATGGATTTTTGGGATTCTCCGTACTCTGCATTCCTGGGGTCTCCGGGGACGCTTGATGTTCTTTATAAAAGACTTCATGTCGAACCGGCGCTTCAGGGTGCGGATCGGAAATACCCTGTCACAAATGTTCGCACTGGACAATGGGGTCCCACAGGGCTCCATACTGAGCGTTACGCTATTTTTGATCGGCATTAACGGTGCAGCTTCATGTATTCGATTGCCTGCCTGTACAGAGTTCGATAATTGTCGACGACATTGGTATCTTTGTCGCCGGACAAAAGACTAGTACAATCGAACATCAGCTCCAGCTGACCATCAATCGTCTCGATACATGGGCAACCGAAAATGGCTTCAAATTCTCGAACAGCAAAACTGTGTGTGTCCATTTTTGTAGGAAAAGGGGTGTCCATCCCAACCCTACACTCACGCTAAATGGAGCACAGTTACCATTTACCGATACTGCCAGATTTCTGGGTCTCGTTTTTGACAGTCGTCTAACTTGGTGGGCACACTTTTTGTCCTTCAAGAAAAAATGCCAAAATTCGCTCAATTTGTTGCGGGTCCTCAGTCACAAGACATGGGGTGCAGACCGCACTCTCATATTGCGTTTATATCGTTCTTTAGTGCGCTCTAAGCTGGACTATGGATGTCTAGCTTATGGGTCAGCTAAACACCCAGAGATACGAATTCTTGACACTGTACATCACACTGGGGTTAGATTGGCCACTGGTGCATTTCGCACCAGCCCAATACTAAGCCTGCTGTGTGAAGCAGGCGAACCGTCACTGTACAATCGTCGTAAAATTCTATCTCTGCGATATATGGCTGCACTTAGTGCCAAGCCAGATCATCCCGCGTATGATCCTATTCTACAAAATAGGCATACAGAGATTTATGACAGAAAACCAAGAGCCAATAGGCCTTTTGGTCTGAGGACCTTCGACATTTTGGGCGATATTTATTTTAATATGCCTGAAATGGCAAGTTTCGTTTTGTGTGCTGTTCCACCATGGACGCTACCACGTCCACTTGTGAACCTCACATTAACTAGGTTTGATAAAGATACTACGTTGCCTATAGAATACCAACATGAGTTACAAAGAACACTGGTCCCTAGGTTCGAGGATACTGTCATTTTTACTGACGGATCAAAATCCGGAACCAGGGTTGGGTGTGCGTTCGTTGTCCTGAACCCACGTCAACAGTTTCAGTACCGTCTGCACTCCATTACGAGTGTGTACACTGCTGAGCTGTACGCTATTTTCAAGGCCCTGTGTTTTGTTTCGTCAGAGCAAAGTATGTCAAGTGTTATCTTGACGGACGTGCTGAGCGCTCTGAACAGTATCCAAGATCCAGATCCAGTGCATCCTCTTGTACTAAAGATACGGTTGCTACTCCACAATCTGAATGCTTAGAATGTGAGGGTAGAGCTGTTTTGGATACCGGGACATGTTGGTATTAAAGGCAACGAAGCGCAGATGCAGCTTCGAAAGCCGCCTCTCACAGACCTTTGATTGATGTGAGTTTTATTTTTCCAGATGACGCAAAGAGTCATCTGAAACACCTGGTTTTAGACATGTGGCAACATGAGTGGAGCCGCACACAGAACGTTAAGTTTCGACAGATTAAGGGAGACGTTAAACCATGGGGTTCTTCCTGTAGGATTAACCGCAGGGAGGAAACCGCCATCACACGCCTTCGTATAGGTCACTGTTGGTGGACCCATGGACACCTCCTTCGAGGTGAAGAGTCCCCTATCTGTGAGACGTGTAACACAGATTTGTCTGTGTTACACTTTTTAACTGAGTGTATACAGTTCGAGGATGTCAGGGAGAGGTTAGGCCTGTGCTATGACCTGTCAGTTGCTTTAGGTGACGACAGGGTACTCATGGACAGGCTGATACTCTTCCTGAGAGAATCGAACTTATTGTTTTGTGTGAAGTCTGGCACCTTATTTTAATGTGTTTCTAGTTATTGACTGTGATATTCGATGGTAATTGGCCCCTTTACAGCCTCTTACCATCACCCTGAGTCTGTTCATATTTTCGAACAGACTTTTTATATTATTTATTTGTGTTTGTCAGGGGAAGATTTCTTTTATTGAGTACGCGTATTTTCAATGATTTTATTTATTTATTTATTGTCTAATTTATTGTTTTTAATATATAGTCTAGTCATTTAGACGGGCTGTTTTAGGCGCAAATAGCCTTTGTTGCTGTGCGCCAAAAATTTTAACTAACTAACTAACTAACTCTCATTGATGAGTTGAAAAAACGTAAGCTCACCTTCGTTCGCACAGTCAGGAAAAATAAGAAACAGCTGCCACCGCAATTCGTGAATGTGAAAGGAAGAAAACAGTACAATAGCATTTTTGGATTCAATGAAGGGAAATTTCTGGTTTCATACATCCCTCGCGAGAAGAAAAACGTGATCCTCGTTTCTTCTCTTCATAATGACGATGCCATCGATTCTTCATCTGAACAGCAAAAGAAGCCAGAGATTATCACATTCTATAATTCAACAAAAAGTGGGGTAGATACAGCTTACCAAATCTGCGCAACTTATAATGTATGCCGAAACAACAAGCGTTGGCCAATGGTCATCTTCTATACGATGATGAATGTGGCTGGGATCAACTCCCTCATCGTCTACCTCGGCAATGATCTGCAGCCACTGCGCAGGAGGTTTTTCCTAAAACAATTGGCCCATGAGCTCATGGTTCCAGAGCTGAAGAGAAGGGGCCTTAAGAAAGTTGGAATCCCCTCCAGCCTCCAAATCCGTTTGAAGAGGTTCCGTCCCATTGGGGATGATGATGATGATGGAGAAAAATCACCCCACTTTCCCTCCAAAGAAACGTAAGTGCATGACCTGTACTGTTGAAACTGGTTTGAGGAGACTTACCAAGATCAAATGCCTTCTTGCAACAAGCCAA
The DNA here is from genome assembly GCA_963971575.1 of Liopterus haemorrhoidalis. NCBI lineage: Eukaryota > Metazoa > Arthropoda > Insecta > Coleoptera > Dytiscidae > Liopterus > Liopterus haemorrhoidalis. Next base: position 43,588,973 of record OZ020614.1, on the reverse strand, counting down.
TCTGTCTCAGCCACGCAAACTACGTCTGCGGCGAATGCAAAATTATCAATGTTCCAACTTCTTCTGAGGGGCCTGAATCCTGCGAATCTGCGGTGGACTGAATTCATCTACATCTAATGAAAGTACCTGAGTGGTTTTTAAATTTTTGTAAACGTGTTTAAACGTGTTTTTTTTCATATTTTTTTTAATAATCCCTTCATATATATCCCTAAAAAGGTCAGTGCGACGGGGGATCCCTCAGATTTGAGGGGGGCGAAAGTTATGGTAATTAAAAATTGTGTGTCTGTCAGGCTAAATGCGACCGATCTCAGGGGGTCAAATATTGCGACCGACGCAGGTTAAAAGTGAACATTTTATTTTTGTTGATGACCTTAAATTTTTTCGTGAAATCTCCTCTTCTCAAGACTGTGAAATTCTTCAGGATTGTCTTAATGCCCTAAGTACTTGGTGCACCGTAAACAAACTTAAACTTAATCTGTATAAATGTAAAACTTTATCATTTACTCGGAAAATTAACTCGAATTATTTTCTTATTCTATTTCTGGTGTAATGCTTGAGCGTTGTGATACAATCAAGGACCTGCGTGTAATGTTCGATGCTAAATTAACATTTAGGACACATGTAGATAATATTTTTTTCATCAGCACTGAAAATGCTTGGATTCATTATTCGTAACACACGTGACTTCACTAATATTAATACCATTTTCTCCTTATACTCTGCCTTTGTTAGATCTAAGCTTGAATACGCAGTAGTTTGGGATCCAATTTACGAGAACCGACAAAAAACGTTAGAGAAGGTACAGTACAAATTTTTAAAATATATATATTACAAAATAATGGGCTCTTATCCTTCTCAAAATCTTAGTTATGCTACATTACTGGACCTCTTTAGTTCTGTGTCCCTCACAGAGCGCCGTAAGCTAAGTCACTTCTTCATTTAAAAAAATTATTAAATAATCAAATTGATGACCCCTTAATCCTCCAAAAATTAAATTTCAACGCTCCTATTGTTCCAACCAGACATCCACTATTATTCTATCTTCCACAAGCTCATACGAACCTTCATCTCAAATCTCCTGTAAATCCGAACTCTTTTAGAGCATTTTATCGATTTCTTTTTCTTTAAATTTGTGTTTATAAAATTATTGAAATTTGTCAAAATTAGAGGATTTTGTTATTTTGTATTACTAGTTAATATGTATTTGTAACAATATTGTTTATAACAATCGTGATATACGTATTTTTTCTGACCAAACAAAGATGCAAAGGGAATATTATCACAAAATAAGACAAGAACTTCAAGATATGATAGCATCCGGTATTAACGATAAAACCATTAAATATATAAACAATATACCTACAATAGTCCAAAAACCAAAAAACTAGGCAAGCAAAATATAAGGGAATTTGATATGTTCTACTCCAATATACAAAGCTTCATAAAAAATAAAGATGAACTAATAAGTGTTGTGTTAAAATCTAAACCCTCTGTAATACTATTAAGCGAAACTCGAACTTTAACAGATTTTACAGACAGCGAACTATCGTTACCTAATTATATGTGCGTAAGGTGCGACTCTAGCTCTAGACGAACTGGTGGCGTTTTGGTTTATCTAAGAAATGATATTAAATATATAGAGAGCAAAAACTTCGTCTGCGATGGCAACTGGTGGTGCCTTATGTGTAACGTAAAAGTAACAAATGAAAAATGGTGGATTGGTGTTGTGTATCGTTCCCCTAGTGCAAGTGTACCCCCCTTCATACAAGCTGTCGAAGAATGGTGTGAACTTTTCACTAATGATGACAATCGTCTAGTTTTAGTGGGTGACTTTAACTTTCATTTTTTTGAAAACTCTTGTTATGTAAATAAACTAAAGAATATATTTAAAATGTATGGCCTTGACCAAATTGTAACAGAAGCTACCAGAATAACAGATAGATCTAGAACTTTGATTGATTATGTTATAACAAATTTAGATTATGTGTCCACAAATGTAATAAAAACAGAAAAAGTATCGGATCACTCGTATATTAATATAAGTTGTAAAAGATTGTTATGTATTAACTCAAATAACGATAACTATAAAAAATATAGAAATTTGTGTGAAGAAAATTTGCAGAAAATAAATAATAAACTAATAGAATCTTCTTGGTTACTAAAATCAACAAATGTTAATATAATTTTAGCAAATTTAACTTCAAATGTTGAAAATATAATCAACTCCATTGCACCAGTTATAACTATTAAAAATAATGAAAATGTATTACCATGGTTTGATAAAGAAATTAAAGTTGTTATACAACAAAGAAATAGGGCATATATGGATTTTATTTATGCGGATTGTAATTGTAAAATAGATAATTGGAATCAATATAAAAAACTTAGAAATAAAGTGGTTAACTTAATAAAAATTAAGAAAGATAAATTCTATGAAAACAAAATTGACAAATTAAAAAATAACACTGAAAAAATGTGGCGCACGTTAAAACAATTATTAGGTACAAACAAAAGTAAAATACAATGTAATAAAGAAATTTTATTTCCAGTTCCTAATAGTAACAATTTTATATCTGTTTCTGAGGAGGAAAACAAAGCAGAGTATTTTAATAACTACTTTATAACGAGTATTGAAGAAATTGTAAATAGCATTCCTAGTTCTAATGTAGATGTTACTGAATATTTGAAAAATTTTAAGGTAACGTGTAGCTTAAAATCATTTAAAAAAGTAGATATGAAAGAATTAAATGAAATTATTAGTAAACTCAATAATAAATACAATGAACATGACACACTAAATAGTAAAGTAGTTAAAAGTATTTTTCAAGTAGCCGGTCATGTTATATTACACTTCATTAATACTTCCTTAGAAACAGGTAAATTTCCAGAAGAACTTAAAACTTCTATTGTGGTACCTATACCTAAAATTACTAATACTAACAAAGCAAGCGAATATAGACCAATAAATACTTTGCCTTGTATGGGGAAAATCTTGGAAACTGCGGCATATAACCAACTTATCAAATATTTTAATGATAATAAACTTATTTTCGGAAATCAATCAGGATTTAGACCTGGGTATTCATGTGAAACTTCACTACAACTAACTATCACAGAATGGAAAGAATCACTAGACAAGAATATGTTTATAATTGCCGTGTTTTTGGATTTGAAACGAGCGTTTGAGACAATCGATAGAGCCAAACTTTTAAAAAAGTTAAGAATGTATGGAATAGACGAAATAGTATTAGATTGGCTAAGTGATTATTTATCAAATAGATCACAAAAAACTAAAATTAATAATGTATTTTCATCTACAAAACCCAACAATTACGGATGTGCTCAAGGAAGTGTTTTGGCTCCCTTGTTATTTATTATGTATTTAAATGATATTACTTCAGTAACACTGTGTGATTTTGTCTATTTATATGCAGATGATTCACTCCTAGCTATTTGTGGAAAGAATTTATCTGAGATAGTAATGCGTATGCAAGAAGAGCTTAAAAAAATTGAAACATATTTAATTACAAATAAATTGAAAGTTAATGTTAATAAAACAAAAGCAATGATAATTACTAGTAAATATAAAATGTCTAATATAAATATACAAAATTATAAACTAACAATGAATGGGGAAATTATAGAATTTGTTAATGAAATTAAATACTTAGGACTCATGTTAGACTGTTGCTTAACTTTCAAGAGTTATTTTCAATATATACATAAAAAAATCTCAAAAAAATTGTATTTCTTTTCTCGCGTTTCAAAACATCTTACATGTTGGGCTAAGTCCATAACTTATAAATCAATCATACAACCACATTTTGATTATTGTGCTACTATTTCATTTCTTTTTGACAATACGAGTATACAGGCTCTCCAAAAACTTCAAAATAGAGGCATGAGAGTAATTTTGAGGTGTGGTAGATTAACTCCTATTCGCCTAATGCTCGACACTTTGGGTTGGTTAAATGTTAAAAACAAAATCAAAATTCTAACTTTTATTTTTATTTTCAAAATTATTCATGGAGAGCAAAACTATCTGACTAATTTTATTACTTATAATCATGAAATTCATAGTTATAACACGCGAACTAGTGGTAATATTTATGTATATAAAAAAACAAACCTTAATGTATCGACGAATTCATTATTTATCAAGGGTTGTAAAGAATACAATTCCTTACCAGAAGATGTTAAATTGTCCAATAATTTACCAGAATTTAAACGTAATATTTACAATTACTATTATTCGATTACTTAATCATAGTTTATTTTGCTTAATTCAAATCTGAATACTGTAATATTAATTGCTTAAGTTAATGTATTAAAAATATAAATATAAAACTAATTGTACTTTTTGTAAAACTTTTCTGTTTAATTTAATTGCTGATAAATTAAAATTTTGGTGTTAAAAAAAAAAAAAAAAAAAAAATGTAAAAATAATGCACACTTTTGTTAAAAATGTCTCTTTTTTCTGTACGATTTAATTTTAATTACTGTAAAATGTATTATCCTCGTGATATTTCTCAATAAATAAATATTATTATTAAAAAAAATATTATTATTAAAAGTTTGCAAAGCAAAGTTTGTGTATTTAATTATTACAATGTTAATAAGTTGTTCAAATTTTATCTATATATATAAAAGGCAGTGTCCTGACTGACTGACTGACTGACTGACTGACTGACTCACTCATCACAGTCCAGCCCGAACCCCTGGGCCTAGAAACTTGAAATTCGGAGAGTATATTCCCTTCATGACGTAAGCACCCACTAAGAAGGGATTTTTCGAAATTCCACTCCTAAGGGATGAAAAGGGGTGAAATGTGATTTCACAAATTCCTTAATATCTCTTAGGGCCGATGGGATATCGACTTAGTTTTTGCTTACAAGTATTACCCATACAAATGCCGAAAAACCAATTTCGGGATTTTGCCCTAATCAACCCCTAAAGGGGTGAACCTACAATCGGGGTGGATTATACATCCCATTGTATTTCTTGTGTTCGTTTAGTTGCAAAATTACTTTTTGGCACATAGGTGTCTTTTTAAAATATCTCGAAATGGTATTGACAGTTTTCTGAAATTTCACCCCTAAAGGGTGAAACGGGGTGAATTGTGATTTTAAGGATTCTTTAATATCTCTTAGGACCAATAAGATATCGACTTGATTTTTGCTTACAAAGATTACCCATACAAATACCGAATCACCAATTTCAGGATTTTGTTCTAATCAACCCCTAAAGGGGTGGATCTACAATCGGGGTGAATTATATAGCCCGTCGTAATTCCTGTGTTCATTTAGTTGCAACATTACTTTTTGGCACATAGGTGTCTTTTTAAAATATCTCGAAATGAGTTTGACAGTTTTTTAAAATTCCATCCCTAAGGGTTGAAAAGGGGTGAATTGTGATTTCAAGGATTCCTTAATATCTTTTAGGATCAATAAGATATCGACTTGCTTTTTGCTTACAAAGATTTCCCATGCAAATACCGAAAAACATATTTCAGGTTTTTGTCCTAATCAACCCCTAAAGAGGTGGATCTACAATCAGGGTGAATTATACATCCCGTCCTAATTCCTGTGTTCGTTTAGTTGCAACATTACTTTTTGGCACATAAGTGTCTTTTTAAAATATCTGGAAATGGGTTTGACAGTTTTTTAAAATTCCACCCCTAAGGGTAGAAAAGGGGTGAATTGTGATTTCAAGGATACCTTAATATCTTTTAGGATCAATAAGATATCGACTTACTGTTTGCTTGCAAAGATTATCCATACAATTACCGAAAAACTTATTTCAGGAATTTGTCCTAATCAACCCCTAAAGGGGTGGATCTACAATCGGGGTGAGTTATACATTCCGTCGTATTTCCTGTGTTTGTTTAGTTGCAACATTACTTTTTAGCACATAGGAGTCTTTTTAAAATATATCGAAAATGTTTTGGTAGTTTTTTAAAATTTCACCCCTAAAGGGTGAAAAGGGGTTGAATTGTTATTTGAAGGATTCCTTAAATCTCTTAGGGCCCTCTAAAGATTACCCATACAAATACCGAAAAATATATTTCAGGATTTTGTCCTAATCAACCCCTAAAGGATGGATCTACAATCGGGGTGAATTATACATCCCGTCGTATTCCCTGTGTTTATTGAGATATAAGGTTTCTTTTTAGCACCAGGCGTCTTTTTAAAATATCTCGAAATGGTTTTGACAACTTTTTTAAATTTAACCCCTAAAGGGTGAAAATGTGATTTCAAGGATTGTTTAATATTTTTTAACACCAATAAGATATCGACTTGGTTTTTGCTTACAAAAACTACCCTTGCAAATGCCGAAAAACCAGTTTTTTGTTTTTTTCCTAATCAACCCCTTAAGGGGTGGATCTACAATCGGGGTAAATTATACATCCCGCCGTATTTCCTGTGTTCGTTTAGTTGCAACATTACTTTTTGGCACATAGGTATCTTTTTAAAATATCTCGAAATAGTTATTATAGACAGTTTTTTAAAATTACCCCCTAAAGGGTGTGTTGCGACCGAAGCGCTTAGTGGGCGGAAAAACTCGAAGAACAGTGTCTTTTGTGTTCGCTAGACACAGAGCGATAGTGGACTGTATATTTACGCGGGCTGGTAGTAGATAATGGCGGTGAACGGCAACTATAGCGGGAAGGTGAGGTATTCTGGACTCTTCACTGACGCGGCATGTACGCCAGTCTTTACACAAAGGGATACGTTAGCCTTGGGCGAGATAGGTTCCCGTTGAGGCCCACATAAAATGTTGTAAGGAGGATCCCTATGCGAAAGACGTCCTCTTGAGTCCCTACCGAGAGAGGTGGGGGGCGTAACGTTCAGTTACCAGCGCGCAGTGAAAGTGCACCAGGAGAGCTCCTAGTGAGTAGGACTGCCTGGACGGCAGCGTGCAAGGGCGCTAAAGCTAAGTGGCTTAAATAAAAAGTGCTACCTTACCAGACTTGCAGCTGAACGTCCATGTACATTGATGTTGTATGTGTCAATCCTACTCACTGTGGATGCAACTGTTATGTGAAGCAGATACCATGCAAGCGTGTTATAGGTTCCAAGCCAAGCAGGTGCAACAGGATGCGAGAGTAGCTCAAGCGGAAGCAAATCGGCAAAGTGCAGTAGTAGTTCCTCGATCCGTTGCACTTGGAGTACCTAAAAATGTTGCAAAACACAGTATTGTTCTCATACAGGTGAAGATGGTGATGAATTAATGTAGCACTCAGCTACCAGAGGGCGTGCTGAGGTGCTACAGTAAAGTTATGGCTACTCGTGGTAGCGCGTACGTGACACCACGTGAAACGTAGGTGTAAAATAGCAACTAAAAAGATAAGTAATTAGGATATGTGCGAATATAACTAAATACTTATCTTTTAGTGCTGGATCGGTGTAAGAACCAATGGAGATGTGGTGCTGGAGACCTGCTGTACACTGTCCTCTAGGGGTGTGTGTAGATACACAACTTTTAGTAAAAACTGTAGAAATTGTTAGTCTGTAGGAAGACGTGCGGCTTTCTCAAAAGTTGATTTATTACTGATGTAATGCATTTGCTAGGGACGAGCCGACAAGATTTGAAACGAATTCCAACCGGTCGACTAGCAAATGCAGTGGCGTAGAAGTTATGAAGGGGTTCGCCGTGAAGCGGCTATATGCGTTGTCCAAACAGGGTGAAAAGGGATGAATTGTGATTTCAAGGATTCCTTAATATCTCTTAGGACCAATAAGATACCGACTTGCTTTTTACTTACGAAGATTACCCATAAAAATACCGAAAAACTTATTTCAGGATTTTGTCCTAATCAACCCCTAAAGGGGTGAACCTACAATCGGGGTGGATTATACATCCCGTTGTATTTCCTGTGTTCATTTAGTTGCAACAGTAATTTTTGGCACATAGGTGTCTTTTTAAAATATCTCGAAATGGTATTAACAGTTTTTTTAAATTTCACCCCTAAAGGGTGAAAAGGGGTGAATTGTGATTTCAAGGATTCTTTAATATCTCTTAGGACCAATCAGATATCGACTTGCTTTTTGCTTACAAAGATTACCAATACAAATACGGAAAAATATATTACAGGATTTTGTCCTAATCAACCCCTAAAGGGTGAATCTACAATTGGGGTGAATTATACATCCCGTCGTATTCCCTGTGTTTGTTGAGTTATAAGGTTTCTTTTTGGCACATAGGCGTATTTTTAAAATATCTCGAAATGGTTTTGACAATTTTTTTAAATTTAACCCCTAAAGGGTGAAAAGGGGTAAAATGTGATTTCAAGGATTGTTTAACATTTTTTAGGATCAATAAGATATTGACTTGGTTTTTGCTTACAAAAACTACCCATGCAAATACCGAAAAGCCAAATTTTTCATTTTGTCCTAATCAACCCCTTAAGGGGTGGATCTACAATCGGGATGAATTATACATCCCGTCGTATTTCCTGTGTTCGTTTAGTTGCAACATTACTTTTTGGCACATAGGTGTTTTTTTTTAATATCTCGAAATGATTTTGCTATTTATTTTTTTAATTTCACCCCTTAAGGTTGAAAAAGGGTGAAATGTGATTTCAGTAATACCTTAATTCTTTTAGGACCAATAAGATATCGACTTGGTGTTTGCTTACAAAAATTATCCATACAAATGCCGAAAAACTTATTTCAGGATTTCATCCTAATCAACCCCTAAAGGGGTGATTCTACAAACGTGGTAGATTATACATCGCGTCGTATTTCCTGTGTATGTTGAGTTATAACGTTTCTTTTTGGCACATAGGTGTCTTTTTAAAATATCTCGAAATGGTTTTAACAGTTTTTTACCTTTAACAAATATCACCCCTAAAGGGTGAAAAGAGGGAATTGTGATTTCAAGGACGCCTTAATATCTTCTAGGATCAATAAGATATAGACTTGGTTTTTGCTTATAAAGATTACCCATTCAAATGCCGAAAAATGTATTTCAGGATTTTATCTTAATCAACCCCTAAAGGGGTGAATTATAGAACCCTTTGTATATCCAGCGGTTGTTGAGTTATAACATACCATTTTGGCATATATGTGTTTTGACAGTTTTCTTTCACTCCTAAAGGGTAAATTAGTATTTTTTTGTTAGAAATAAAAAATTACGGGAGTACATTTTTAAAATAAAAATATATAAAAATAAAATAAAAATAAAAAATTATAGGAGAGTACATTTTTCAGTATGACGTAAGAACCCACTGAGAAAGGATTTTTTCAAGTTCGACCCCTATCTGGTGAAAAGGAGTAAACTGTTTTTTCACGGATTCCTCAATATCTATTAGGACAGATGAGATATCGACTAGATTTTTTGTTACAAAGGTTACCCATACACAAGTTTAAAAACAAACTGCGGATTTTATGCCAATGAGACCATCAATATACCGTAGCGAAGCACGGGTTTTCAGCTAGTATATATATATATACCCAAAACGGGCAGGTACATATATATATATATATATATATATATATATATATATATATATATATATATATATATATATATTATTATTATTATTATTATTATTAAGCGAGCCTAAGAGCGGAAGCCTAAGGCTTGTATTGCTCAAATACAAAAATACAATGATAAAATAAAAATAAAGAAGAAAAATACAATAACCAGTTATAAGTGCACAAAAATTACTAACACTAGTATCTTACATAATCTTGAGTAACAATTAGACTAATAACAATTAACATTATTTGTCACTAAAAACTTATCTAAGTTATTCTTAAAACTATTCAGAGTCTCGGAGAACACCACACTTGAGGGTAGCTTGTTCCATAAATTAACAGTTCTGTTAGTTAGGAAATTAGCCCGCACATTTTTTTTAACAGCTTCGTGTTTCAGTTTAAGTCCATGTCCGCGTAAGCGAGAGTCACTGTAAAAGTTGAGTAAATTCGATACATTGCACTTAAAATCACCACGCACTAGCCGAAAAATTGTTATCAAATCACCACGCAACCGTCGCTGTTCCAGTGTTGTAGGTTTAAGCACAGAGAGTCTTGTTTCGTATGGCATGTTTCTTAATTTACGACAGAGTTTGGTGGCACGGCGTTGAACATTTTCCATGAGGTTAATATCTCTGCGTAGACAAGGAGACCACACGGAAATAGCGAACTCCAAGTGCGGCCGAACATAGGTCACGTACAGCTTACGAAGTAAATTCGGTGATGGATCGCAGAAGGACTTCGATATTAAAAATATTATAAAATTTGCAGTCTTAACTGCTTTAGCCACTTGACAGGACCACTGCAGTTTGGATGTGACTACTACACCCAAGTCAGTTTGTTCAGCAACTTCCTTTATCGCTGCACCGTTCATAGTATATTGAAGATTCGGGTTATTGTAGCCGATGTGCAGTACGGTTGTTTTATCGAAGTTGAGAGGAAAGAGCCAAGTTTTTGTCCATTCAAATACGGCGTTGATATCGCTCTGAATTTTGAGATAATTCTTTAGCGGATTTCCGAAGAATTTGGTGTCATCCGCAAACATACAACTCCAGGACTGAATATGCTGCAAAAGGTCCACTACAAATATCAGGAATAATAAAGGTCCCAACACTGAACCCTGTGGCACCCCGCTAAGAACTGACCTACGATTGGAAAACGAGTTACCAATCCTGACGTGGAAAACTAACTCAGTGAGAAAAGCTTCAATCCATTTTAAGATTTTACCTCGTATGCCATAGTGTTCTATTTTTTTCAATAGAAATCTAATTTCGACTTTATCAAATGCTCCTTTGAAATCAAGGTAAATAACATCAATAGGTTCAGATCTATCAAGTAATTGCGTCCAGATATTAGTACAGTATAACAAATTTGATGTTACTGATCTGCCAGGTAGAAACCCATGTTGTTCATCTGGAAGAACATTATTGTCAACTAGAAATTTTAATATCTTTGTTGCAATTATTCGTTCAAGAATTTTTCGTGCCGGAGAACTAACACTAATAGGGCGATAATTAGATGTTAGAAGTTTGTTACCCTTCTTAAAAATTGGTGTGACATGAGCAGTCCGCCAGGAGAGAGGAAGTCGTCCGGTATCTAGTGAGTCTCTCATGGCCTGATAAAGAGGTTCGTATAGGCTATTGCAGCATTTTTTCAGAATAAGAGGCGATATGCCATCAGGACCTGGTGAACTGGATACTTTAAGTCTTGATAATTCTAAGAGCACATCATCGGGTGAAAATTCAATGTCCTCAATCGTGTTCGTAACTCTAGAA